>WEKX01004446.1:158003-189463 GCA_013390025.1 Pitta sordida | reverse complement strand
TCATAGAACCCAATGTTTTTCTGGTGGCACGAGCCCTTAAGCTATTTATGAAGAGCAAGAATCCTCCTGTTGCTTTCAGGGTCCAGTCCTGCCATTATAGGGACAGAGCAAAAGACTACCTGTGCTCTTGTCCCACTGATCAGTTGACCAAGTTCCTTAAACCCCTCCCTAATCTCTCTGGATCCCTTCTCGTTGATCTCATCACTACCAGCCTGGACGACCAGCAGGGGATAATAGTCTGAGGGTTGAATTAGTTTTGGCAACCTCTCAGCAATATCCTGTATCTGGGCCCCAGGGAGGCAGCAGACTTCCGTGTGGGATGGGTCCGGTCGACAGGTAGGCCCTTCTGTTCCCTCAGAAGTGAGTCCCCGACAACCACTACTCTCCTTTTCTTCTTGATACTAGAGGTTCTGATTGGTTGAATGGAAGAGGTAGATCCTAACGCTTTACTATGTGAGGTACCAGGGTTGGAGTAACCACCACCTGTCTAGGCAACCTGTTGCAATGTTTCACCACTTTCATAGTAACAAATCTCTTCCTTATATCTAGTCTGAGTCTATCCCCTTTTAGCTTAAAAAATTACCCTTTGTCCTGTTGCAACAGGCCCCAATTAAATGTCTGTCCCTGTCTTTCTTTTAAGATCCTTTTAAGTACTGAAAGGCCACAGTAATGCCTCCGTGGAGTCTTTTCTTCTCCAAGCTGAACAACCTGAGCTCTTTCAGACTGTTACATGCAGGTGAGGACTTTCAAACACAGCGACAAAGCAGCTCTTTGTAGCAGAGACTGAGACTTTTTGAATCTGCTCCTATCTGGACACTTACAAAGTTGTTACTTGGGACCCATAGGGACACCAGACACACAGCAGTTGTACAACATAGACAGGACAGACAACACAGGTTACATTTGTTGATTATTGTCCCTGCAACACTGAAGCTCCAGCTTCTGTGAGAGTAAAATGTTGCACAAGGCAAAACAATCTTTTTCACAAAAAAAAAAAAAAAAAGAAAAAAAAGAATGTGGCATCATCATTAGGACCTTTATGGTCTGATTCTTATCTCTGCTGACTCTAATTGAGCAACTTCTGCTGGTGCAAATGAAATCAGCATGCAATAGAGCATCTCCACAGAAGATCATGAGAGTTTGTAACTTTGAGATATGATTTATTTTCCTATTTTATGGACTAAATTCCGAAGCTCTCTTCATGTAAGTAATCTGTCTGCCCATTCTGCCTACGTTGTTGTATTTTCATTTATTTACGCCATTGAGCTGAACACAAGGGCTCAATAGTTGTCATAGAGTCCCCAGCAGAACTTGACACCTAGCCTCACTCTATTCTTGTGCCTTTTGGCATTTGCAATGAATATTTGTCTTGTTTGTCAGCCTGTTGCTATGCAGTTAGTTTATTACAAATCCAGCCTTTAGAGAAACATTATGAGAAAAGATTTGCTGTAAATCGTACTTGTCCTAATAGCAATCTGGAGAACAGAAAACCCAGGTTGTTATAATTTAGGTGAGACAGATATTTCCCCTTTTAGTTTAACAAACTTGAAAGAGTAAGACTAATGAGAACGTATTTTTCCCCCCTTTCATCTTTTCTTCCAAGTTCTTAGGTAGCACATAGGTACTCAAACTTTTGTCCAGGTTATGCCTCACTATCTCCCACTGGGACATTCAAGGAGCACACAGCACTGTCAGTTTTCAACTTGTGACCAGATGTGTACTTGTCCCAGAGCCAACATGCACTTATGACAGCCATTCACGATGTGCAGTTATCTAATAAACTGGATGTTCATCTCTGAATGGTACATTTGCAGTGTGATCAGCGGGAGACTGATGCATCAGGTCATGCTGCTATGGGTCACCGAGGAAAAAGGACAGAAGAAGTTAGTCATTAGACCACTGATTCGTTTGTGCAGACTGGATTTGGTCTGTGACAGCGATTGACTGCTGTTTCTAGCAGCACAATTCCTCCTTCCCATTTTGCGAGGAGAGAACATGTAAGGTCTCACACACATTATCCTCTCAATAGTGTGAATGTTTATCATTCTCAGCTCAAAGCTGAAACTGTCAATCCAATTCCACTGCACCAGTGAAACCTTCTGGATCAACAAACTGTAAAGTGTAGAATTTTGTAAAATGTAGAATTCTGCTTTATAACAAATGCAACATTGCCAAAAGAAGCAAAAAGGGATCAGCAATTAGAGAGTTAAAGAAAGTAACATAGGTAAATTGGAGATGTAGTAATCTCAACAGTGAACTAAACCCCCTTCACCTTCTCCCAAACAGGTGAAAAGGAGGACATATGGCCATTTCTTCTTTTAAGAACTAAAATACTTGAAAAATCCACTTTAGTACAGTGGTAAGTGTCCCCACCTGGCATGTGGGAGACCCGGGTTCAATTCCCGCCAGGGAAACAGTGTTAAGAGTTGGACTCGATGATCCTTGTGGGTCCCTTCCAACTCAGAATATTCTGTGATTCTGATTCTGTGAACAGTGCACTAGTATTTAAAGTGCAGAAAAGCATCACCGTGTGAAAAAGAATTAACAAATCCTGAGAGCTGGCATAAACTGTTGTAAGAACTAAATATCTAAATACAGTTGGGTCTCCTATACCACAGTACCACAGGTCTTGCCCCCTGCCCATGAAGGCCTCCGTCCATGTAGAATGGTAGCTCATTAATATGCGGATTTGCCCCAAACCCTCACATGGCCCCCTAGCTCTCTGGCACTGTTTCAGCACTGCCCTGCTATGTATTGGTCTTTGTGTTGGTATTTCCCAGTGCCCACGGCCACCCTACACCAGGAAACACCCCTTTTACACTCAGCCGGGAACACTGGTATGGGGGAGCCAACAACACTGTTTTCCTGATGTCTCTCTGGGTGGGTAGACCTGGTGTCTCCATACTTGGGGTACACAAGTATGTCTCACAGAGTCATTCGAGAAAGTCTCAGACAGCACATCTAACCTGAGGGTGTGTAAATCTTTCATAACTGCATGCAGCCTCTTCACTCCAAGCTCCACTCAGAGAGGAGCAGAGTGGCACGGGTGCACTGGCAGGGGGACCTGCCGTAGCCTTCTCACTCAGAGGGGAGGGGGTTGATTTGAATATTCATGACTGTCTACTTTGAATATTCACGTGTGGGCCTCCTTATTCGCTGAAAAATCACACTGTGAATATGTGAAGCCGCTATCTGGGGGGCGTGAAGTGGAAGAGGGCTGACTGTATTAGAAACAGAGCAAGAGACCTCATTGCTGTTTAAAGCTACCTGGATGGAGGTTGCAGTCAGGTGGGTGTAAATCTCTTCTCTCAGGCTGCCAGCTCCAGAACAAGAGGACATGGCCTTAGGCTATGCCAGGAGAAGTTTAGAATGGATGTTAGGAAGAGGTTTTTCACAGAGAGAGTGATCTCTCATTGAAATGGTCTGCCCAGGGAGGTGGTGGAGTTGACATCCTTGGAGATGTTTAAGAGAAGACTGGATGAGGAGCTCAGTAACATGGTCTAGACGATGGGAGGCTTGGATGGATGGATGGAGCATGGCATCCATGGCTCCAGAGTTGTGGGTTCGATCCCTGGGCCAGTGCTCACTTGGGAGACGGACTAGATGATCCCTGTGGATCCCTTCCAACTCGGAATAACCTGTGAACCTGTGAATTTCTGCTGTGAGCTCCAGCCTTAGCAACTGGAAGCAACAAAAGAGGAAAAGGCTTTGTATTGTGTTGTAGTCAGGCACAGCAAAAACCAAATCTTTGCTGTGATACGTGCTTGGAAAGTTCAGTTCCATAAGCTCCTCCAAACATTTACAGGAATGAGAAACCCCAAGTAGAAAAGAAGCAGTATTTATAAAATGAAGAGATGGAGATTGGTTTCAAATTTACACTGATAAAATTGAAATATTTCCAAATCACTGATTTCTTGGAATAGCTTTTCAATGAAATTTGTGAAAACAAAACCAAAATATTTTTTTAGTATTATTTTAATATGATATTGACCAATTGACAGAAGCAAGGTTCTTGTGCTGGATTTAGGCAGTTCGGTCTGGATGCCTAATGTTTGCAATCAGGAAGCTTTGTACTAACAGATTTCTTCCCTTCCCATGCCACACACCCCCAAAGCACATGTAAAGTGGGTGGGAATGACTCAGTTCCACATTTTTGTAAATCAGCCTGAATTCCTCGCCTTGCTCCTCACCTTGGTCCCTTTGTGCTGAGATCAGTTGGTTAAGATCCCAGGACGCAAAGGAGCCCTGCAAGAGTACTCACTGCAGCACACCACACACGAGTCAGCCTGTGCCCACACGCATCCTGGTAAACTCTAAATTACTGAAAGGATTAATGATGTGGAATCTCGTGCTCAAGAGACTCAGTCTTAGACCATTAATCCAACACATGCTTCACTAAGGCACGGAACCTATTACAGATGAAATTTAACGGGAATATTTATTGATTGAGGAAATACTTCCGTATTATTTTTAATTACTAATTTTTCTTTGCAATTATACTCACTAGAGCTGCAAAATAAGAAAATGACCAAGTAGAACTAGTAACACCAGTTCAACTAATTAAAGTTTAAATTAGCGTGATCTTAATGTCTTTTTGCAGTTAATTGTCGCTCTAATACCTACAACAATAAAGTCAAATTTAAACCATGAATCACAGTGGATTATCTAGTGATAATAACAGCAATAAAGGAAAATTATATACAGTGGGAACTCACTTCTCAGAACCAAACAAACTATGAGGAATAAAATACAAACGAATAATACACTTCATTAAAGACAAAAACTGCTCACCATGAAGAGGAACATCAAATTATACGATATTACTGGCAATCCTCTTCCAACTCATATATCCTGGCCATAAAATTCCAATAAGAAGACTGAGTTATTATCCGTATGTTTGTGGATTTTTTCTAAAATATAATTATTTCACCATTAGGAAGCATGGAGCTCTACAACGAAAAGAGGGTACTCTTTCAATATTTCCCTGCACAGAGGAAGGCAAGTACACATAAGCAATTTAATGGATGATAAGAGTCAATGTGTCAAGGAAATTTAACATGAGCCAGAAGTGTGTGCAGGTGGCCTAGAAGGCAAATGACATCCTGGCATATATCAAGAATAATGTGGCCAGTGGGACTAAGGAAGTTATTCACCCCCTGTACTCAACACTGATTAGGCTGCATCTTGAGCACTGTGTCTAGTTCTGGGATCCTCAGTCTAAGAGTAAGGTTGAGATGCTTGAATGTGACCAGAGAAGGGCAACATGGATGGTGAAGCCCTATGAGGAGCAAGTGAGAGAGCAGAGGTTGTTTAGCCTGGAGAAGAGGAGACTCAGGGGAGACCTTATTGTTCTCTACAATTACCAGAAAGTAGGTGGTAGCCAGATGGGGGGCGGTCTCTTCTGTCAGTCTACCAGTGACAAAATGAGAGAACACAGTCTTAAGCTGCATCAGGGGACTTTTAGACTGGAAGTCAGGAAAAACCTTTTCACAGAGAGAGTGGTTTCCCATTGAANGCACACTGCTGGGTCATATTAAGTTTACTGTCAACCATTACTCCTAAATCCCTCTCCATTTCACCACTCTCCAGCCACTAATCCCCCAGCCGATAGCAATGCATGGGGCAAACAGCTGGATGTGGCACTGTTCACCAACACTCTGAGCTCATCCATCTAACCAATTCCTAACCCAACATAAAATGCTTCTATCCAGTCCATGCTGTAAGAGTTTCTCCTGACACTTACCGTGGGAAACCATGTCAAAGGCTTTGCTAAGGTCCAAGTACACAATATCCACGGCCTTCTTTACATCAACCAAGCGAGTCACCGGATCATAAAAGGAGATCAGGTTGGTCAGGCAAGGGCTACCTCTCCTAAATCCGTGCTGACTGGCTCTAGTGTCATGGTTATTTTGCAGGTCCTGCATAATAGTACACAGGACTATCTGTTCCATGACTTTGCCCGGGACTGAGATCACGCTAACAGGTTTATGCTTACTTGGATCATCTTTCTCGCCCTTCTTGTGGATGGGTGTCACATTAGCCAATTTCCAGTCTTGTGGTACATCACCGGTAAGCCAGGACAGTTGGTAAATCATGGAGAGTGGCCTAGCGAGTTCATCTGCCAGTTCTTTCATCACCCTCGGATGGATCCCATCTGGTCCCATGGACTTGTGAGGATCCAAGCTGCCCAGTAAGTCTCTAACTACCTCCTCCTGGATTACAGGGAGGTGTTATATTACACCCCTACTCTTTCTGTCAGCCCACAAGTCCAGTTGTCCTGCAGGCAATCTGTCTTACTGTTTAAAACAGCGGCAAGTAAGATATTAAGTATTTCTGCCTTTTCCTCATCTCTCGTTGCTATATTCCCCTTTGCATCCAATAAGGAGTGAAGGTTGTTGCAGCCTCTCTTTTTACTGTTGATGTATTTGCAGAAACATTTCTTGTTGTCCTTTACAGAAACAGCTGGTTTGAGTTCCATCTGGGCTTTTGGCTCTCTAATTTTTCCCCTGCATGACTTGACAACTGAGTCACCATTCCTGGATGTGTTTAAGAATAGATTGGATCAGGTACTTAGTGCCAGGATTTAGATGATTAGATGGTGTTAGATAATAGGTTGAACTGGATGATCTCAATGGTCTTTTCCAACCTTGTTAATTCTGTGATTCTGTGATACATAGTTAATTTTTTAAACTCTGGAATAAACCAGGTGCCTTATAGATTATTTTTTGTCTCAGTACAGAGACCAAAACCAAGCTTTCAAGAAGCTAAGATAATTGCTTAGCAACAGAATCAGCCTCCATTTTGTTAATTCTCCAAGTAGTTTCATTATTTAACAATTTTGGATTCACTATGGTCTAGTTTCAACTAGATAGCATGAGGGTACTCTGCTCTCTTATTACTATTACTCTGCTTTTTTGCCCAAACTTTAGGCTACTTCTAACAAAGAAGCCTAAGAGTCTCAGAGCCAGAGTACTTGAACTACTGTAATCTCTATGCTAAGGGTTGTCTAGCCATTAATATGGTTATCTTATTCCAACTGGATAGTTCAAGAAACTTGCTGATTAGCATATACAGTTTTCACATCATCACTGGGCACTTAAGTCTCCCCAGGAAACATCCTAAAGGGATAAAAACATTTTCAGAGAAGAGATCAGATTTGTCACATCATTTTGCATGATGACTCTGGTAGCTTCTAGCGTTAAACCTCTCTGAGGAGCCTGATTTTCCAGATGCAATAAACTAAGCATGGCACAGTCTGGGGTTTGAATTCCACATGAGTACATAAGGATTAGAGATCCTTCTCTTCTCCATTAGGAAATAATCTGCAATGGACTGAAAGACAAACACAAGACTTTTTTTTATCTGTTATAACAGTTGTTTTATGACAAGGTAAGAAATGAGGAATGTATTACTACTTAGGCAGCTATCTAAGATAGTGATGGAGCCACCTCCATGCCTATAAGGGAGGTTTGACTTCAATTAATGAATTATACTTTAAGCCATTATAAAACACATCTCCTACTGTGAATTTTCAAATTAATGAGATGCAAAAGTGACAAAATCTTAATTATCCCTAGAGCTGTAAGAATTTTAATGAGGGAAAATGAAGAGTGAGGAAAAAGCAGTATACATTTCTTTCCCTTTTCTTTTGGATATTACCTTTTTCAGGACTGGCATGAGATTTTTGTACTTTTGGATTATATTCTCTAATCACAGCGGGCATTTGTAGGACATTAAATTCAGAGCAAGAGAACATAAATGATGCTCATTAAGGAAATGCCTACTGTGACCTTTCTGCAGAAGTTAAGAGGAATGAAATAGCATAGAAACTGCTATATATAGAAATTCACACTATAATATACCCTGCCCTTTGCCGAAAACATCCTTTGGAAGCACCTGATTTCCTTGCCCAGTGCATTGACCACAGAGAAGCCAAAGGTGGTGGTACTCCTCAGGTTCTACAGCTCTGTGGAAGGATCTGGCTGACCTAGCCAACTTACGGGAACTTATAGTTCACCTCCTGATTTTCCATGACTCCTGTTGAGTTTGGCCAGTTTCTTTAGATGGGGCCTTGAATGTAGAGAAAATGGTCAATAGTTCACCTCCTGATTTTCCATGACTCCTGTTGAGTTTGGCCAGTTTCTTTAGATGGGGCCTTGAATGTAGAGAAAATGGTCAATAGTTCACCTCCTGATTTTCCATGACTCCTGTTGAGTTTGGCCAGTTTCTTTAGATGGGGCCTTGAATGTAGAGAAAATGGTCATGGTGGAAGTTAAACACCAAAATTCTGAAAACTTGCTGCTTAGCATGCTGGGTTAAACCCTTCTCTTACTTAAGGCTTGTCAAGTAAATCTGTATTACTATAGAAAATAATTTCTTTGGCAAATCCAAAAAGTTCTTATATGAGAACACACCAATTTTTCAGTTTCAACAATGGAAAACCTAAAGTGAATTAAGACAAGACCAAACTCTGAACTCTGGCACTGAAGTTTTAGAGCTGATTGCTGGGATACACGGGGCTGGATCCCTGTCCCAGGTCTTTTAGCCCTACTCTGCCAATAATTTGAATTCCTGAAGTCTGTCAGATTTGAACAGGAGAAAAACATTTCCAGGATGCATCTGAAGTCTGTTGTGTGGCAGGGCATTCCTATCAAGCCATGGGCAGAGGTAGAAAGGGACTACAGTTCTCCTTGTAATGTCATGCTTTATTTTTCCCTAGTGTAGAGCTTTTATGGTCAAGTCCAAACTGGACATGTGAAACTCACAATAGTAATCATGTCAACACAAATACAATTACTTATCAGGCTTACTGTTAGGATTGGTAATTTAGGAAGCTTGGTAAGGATAAAATTTAGAAAACCTATAAGGAGAAAGAAAAAGATCAGTGGTGAAGAAAAAGATCCCATGGTGAATAAAATCACATCCAGATCTAAGCAAATCCATTAAATACCATAGATTATTAGAGAAAATATGCCGTCCCTTCATTAATACATAAAAACGATTCTTGAATTTGTATGTTAACGAAGATAAATCTACAGATCTGAAGTTATTTTTCATATGCTAGAAATCTAATATCAGATCAAAATTGTCCAAGAGCACCTCACAGTTCATTTACTTAGAACAAAGAATAAAATAGTCCCTATGTATATATATATAGTCATCTATAAAGAGACTTAGTAGAAAATTTAATCTAATCCCAGCACAAGGTTACTCCTTCAATGGGTGATGATTATTCAGAAAAGCATTTCTCTGCTCTGGCAGCAAAAAAGCGCAAAGCAAGTAATATTATTTTTATGACAGTTTTGTTTTGTAGTACCAAACAGTCTTATTTCTTTTCCCTCCATGTAATCATGTGTTTTCTCTGTGTGAGCTGCAGAGCATCTGCAGATCCCAGCTTTTGGAAGTCAAGGGTTTGATACAATCTGATTCAGGGTGCGGGGAGGGGGTGTCTCAATTTGCATATGCTCCTATTGGCCTAAGGTAGTCCAATTACAGAAACCTGCTGTGATCAATAAACATTGGGATTGTTACAAGTATTTGGGGAATAAGATATGAGGTTTTCCAGCATGAAGTTGGTTTGAAATATGAGAAAATGAAATAGTTGACAAGCCTATTTCTAAAAAGAGAAAGTCTGTTTATTAAAAAACACTGTGACTCGAAACTTCTTTTTTTTGTCATTTGAAAGAAATCACCCTTATGGTTGATGAACGACTTTTTTCAGTGCACTGTGTATTTGTAACAAATCGGGAACAAAATAATAGGAACATATTAAAATAAGGTGACAATAGCTTTTGGAGGACCATTTAAATGCATTGTCATACCTTCCAGTGTAAAAAAAATATATTTATAGCGAGCGTTATAGCTACTATAATGAACTGCATATTATAAAGGAACTGAATTGTTCCGAAATTCTAAGGATGAGACTTGCGTAAAAGAAAAAAAGGAGATTTTTTTTTCTGGTTTGTTCAAGTAAACTAAGTTCATGAATGTGATCTGTGTTTTCCTATGAAGACACAATTATATGGCTACAGGAGCCATACCTTGCATTTTCAGGACACAGACTGCATTCAGAAAAAGTCACAGTAGATACATGGATTTTTTGGAACTCTATCTGTACCACGATGTTCTAATGCAGCGGTATTTAAATGAATCATCTTGTCTTTAAGTGGACTCTACAGCCAACCTCAAAATCAGTAAGCCTTTGACAGGTTGCAAAGAGGAAAAGTTATGGTTGTCATTACTGCAAACTGGTACATTTTTAACATGTAAGATGTAAGACACAGAAATCGAAAGTAGAATTTCAAGCAGCACAGAGCTCTCAGAGTCCTGCAATGGATCAATTTGTCAAGCACATCATCATAGAGAGTAATCCTAGTTGAGGTTTAGAATTAATTCTATTCCTCTTCTAATCCTTCCACCTACCTGTCCAAACATCTTTTCAAACCGTTTCTCCCAAGTGGCCATGTATCACCTTTGGTAATGGCATTAATAAATCTCAGTGATGATAGCTAGGAATCTCCCTTATGTTACCATGAGTGATTCACTTTCCAGCAAGGATTGGCAGCCAACTAGTTGTCATGATGATGATAATTGCTTTAATAGAGTGGAATAGGAAAGGCCAGGCTTAGAAGAAATAGTTTAAATTTCTCAAGTACCATGAATACATTTGACCAACAGATGATGGTATAATGTATGGCAAGTTATAGCATTAGAGAAATTTCAATTTGAGGTCCAGATTCTCACCCCTGGTGTATTTTCTATAATGCTTTGATAGAACTGAAAGAAAATTTGTCTCAAGTCCAGTATATGCTTTTATCAGAGAATATCGCTAGCTAATGTAATGATGCAGTAAGTCCCTTCAGATTTGCTCTATAGTTTGGAAAGCCCTAAGATGGTATCTTCATTGTAACTCTAACACAGACTCAGGCTATCATCATTCATCTGAGTGATAATCCTAAAATATTTTCCTGTGGTGGATGTTTTTCTTACTCACCTTTTATGGGGCAACAATCAAAGAGAGGGATGAGCGTGCAACATTCCCTCCGGGTCACAGCATACTGTAGTAAATATATCCATCTCTGGTTAAAAACACAAGCCTCATCCTGCTTTGTTTTTCTAACCACCTTGTCACCACTGGCACTGGAAAAATGGATGGAAGTTTTTACCAATATCATTTATTAGGAGAAATAATCTGCTATATTTTACAAATTAAGAACCATAAGACACATGTGAGGTTTATAAAATACCAATGTGGTCCTGTATGTCAGCACAGAGAGATAACAGGCTGATATCTTGTCTGCAGGTTTCTCTGTATCTTCTTACTTGGTGGCATTATGAGACAAAGGTAACACTTTTTGCCGTACTTCAACCCCTGTATACTTATGAACTGCTTTTTGAAACATTGTCCTGCCTTTTCTTGTTAAAAAACCCCAAGTTTTGGTGCATTCATTGATGCACTGAGAAAGCAGAAGATTCAAGTGTGACAGCAGACAAGGGAATGGCAAGATCAAACACAAGGCTGAAACCAACTTCTGACAGAAGTATTTGCCTTGGTTGTGTGCCAGTGCTGTATCTTGATCAGTGAAGAAAAGGAGGCATTTACTGTACCCAAGACAGGTGAGAGGAGACAGGCAGAGCAGCACTTCATTTCTAGCTCTGCAGCTGGTCAGTCCTGTCAAAAACTGAGACACTTATTGGTGTGATGCAGTACCAGTTCAGCCAGATGAAATTATGATTAATATAGATACATACATACATGCATACACACATAATGAATTTTTACATAAATCTTGACTGAATGCCTTCTCTAGGCCAAGTCACATCTCCTTTGGACAAGACAAAGTAAATTAAGCACCATTCTTTCCCTTTTTTTCTCCAGGAGGGCTCTTTCTCCTTTGGTGGCAGCTGAGTATAGCCAGCTCCTGCAGCACCACAATCAGGAGGGCACCTGGGCTCATGACCAGGTCTGCCGTAACAGGGAAAAGCATTTCTATCAGGCATGGTTATATAACATTCTTATTTTTCTGGCTACATATTCTAAAACTGATATTTATAAAATAGCATATTGCTGAACAGCCCAGACTGCCCACAGGAAAGGATGCCAGCATCCTATACAAAGGAAGGAAGCAGCTACAAAACAGAACACCCTAATTACTACTACTAAAATATTGAGGCTTTTGACGGAAATATAGTCTTCCCCCTCTACTCCATCTTCCTCCCTTTATTTCACCACTCTTTTGTTATGGCAACAGTCACTATTTCTAGCACTACACTGAGAGCCATACGGGAACTGATACAGCCTAAACATAATTTTTTGCTGTCATTGCTCTATTATTGTCTTTCAAACCCAGGGCAGTTCCCTGACCAATTTATTACTATTATTATTATTATTATTATTATTATCCTTTTAAAAGTTAAGGTACTTTTAGTTTTTTATATACATACAATATTTAGATAAATGCAAAGAAATTCTACTCTCAAATCAATAGAAAATCAAAGGCATATTAACAAAGCCAACAAATTACACTTACAGTTATACGTATAAACTTTGAGAAAGTAGTTGCCTCAGTGTAAATGTCAAATAAAGAATTTGAGGTCAAAACTATTATGTAATATTTAGACCATGACCTGAGTACCAACTAGAATGTTTCCTATAGAATTGAATGTAATTTCAATTAATTTTTAATTTTTGATTTTAATTAAAAAATATTTTCATTTTTAAATTAATTTTAATTCTCATGCTCTAATGAACTTTCTGGCCTCTGCCTCAGCTTTCTAATGGTATAATGCTGACTTTGAGACAAAGTTCTTGATAAAGATGGTTGATAACTCTTACTTACCAGAAATTAAAGATGATCTCTTCAAGTGTCTCAAGTCCTTAAGCTACAACAAACACTCCAGAGAATAACTTTTTCAAATACTTTCAAGCTCTTTTTAAAATGAGAAATGATTTCTCAAGTAAAATCTTCCTCATAGAAGATCAATATTAAAAGGAAACTCTTGTTCTGAGCTAACATACTGAATGGAAAGTAATCCTTGCATACTCTGCTCAGTAGATTTCCCTACTCTCTCTCTCGCTCCCCACAACAGATGTCAATGGAAGTATTTGACATATAAGAAATACATAGAAACACCATTAATCTCAAGGTCTTTATTTAGGAGAGAAAGACATTACTCTTAACCTTTGATAAATATGAATTTATGGCTCTTACATTATTTGTTTATGTTCTTGTGCAACAGTCTGGGCAATTGAATCACACAGAATCACAGAATCACAGAATCACAGAATATTATGAGTTGGAAGGGACCCACAAGGATCATCTAGTCCAACTCACCATCTAACACCTGTACAGAGACCGAAAGCACATCCCAGAGCGGTAACACAAACCTAGATCACTCACAATCTAGCAGGCCACTCCGAGCCGGAAGGGACCCACAGGATCATCCAGCCCTACACCCACCATCTAGACCATGTCACTAAGCTCCTCATCGAGTCTTCTCTTAAACACCTCCAGGGACGGTGACTCCACCACCTCCCTGGGCAGTCCATTCCAATGTGCAATCACTCTCTCTGTGAAAAACCGCTTCCTAACATTAAGATTAAACCTCCCCTGGCGTAGCTTGAGAATCCAGGTTAAGACTGTGAATACAAAGACCTTGATCTCCGTGTCACTGTAAAAACATACAAAAGTGTGTATTATACAAGCTACAATGAAAGAAAAAGTCTAATATTTCATTAGAGTATTAAATCTGTTTTGCACATTAACTGTACATTGTGATTCCCTATAAATGTAAAAGCTGGGAGCTGAAAGAAGGGGCCTTTCCTGCTCTTCTTTCAGTGGTGGTATGGATGACATTTTGGGGGAGGAAATGAAAAGTGTGATACCTGCTTTGGGGCTCTGATGTTACTGTTACCATTACTGGTGTCAAACCCTGTTTCCTTTAGGGAAAAACACAGAAAGAAATACAAAGACCAAAGAAAATAATGCCAAAGATGACAAGGCAATTTCTGCTTCCTAGACTGATATTTTCAATACAGTTATTGGAAAAATTGACATAGCATAGTTTTATCAGCTCCAAGACAAGACCTGACCTCCCTTTGGCCAAACCCCTTCTGACATGGTTTAGTTGTTTACTTCCAGCTCCTTTTTTGGCCACAAGTCCAGAAAGGTAGAAACAAAGTTTCAACTCTCCTGAGTGCCAAAGCCAGACTTTTATTAAGCATGCAAGGAACCTTAGGTCAAGGTGAGCAATAATGAAGGGCACAGATCAGATGACAGGTGAGAAGATAAACAAGGGAAGGACTCAGCTTTCACTTGGGTGTGGTATTCAGGACTCTTGGACACAAAAGGAGGTGGGTAACAAGCGCTGTGGTGCAGTAGCTAGCAGGTTGCAGCTTCCTGAAGGATGGAAGAGCAAAGACACATAGGTTTTAGACCCATCTCTCTTAGCCTTTCTTCCTATGTCAGATGCTCCAACCTCTTAATCATCTTCATGATCTTTCACTCAACTCAATGACCTATGTGCCTGTCTTATACTGAGGATTCCAGAACTGAACCTAGCACTCCACTTGTACCACTAGTGCTGCATAGAGGTGAAGGTTCACCTCTCTCAACCTGATAGGAGCACTATGCTTAATGCAGCCCTGGATGCAATTGGCCACCTTTGCTGCAAAGACACATTGCTGCTTGTGCAATCTTGCTGCCCACTGGGTCAGATCCCTGTACCTTTTTGTTCAGAGCTGCTTTCCACTAAACCAGTGTATGCTGTTGCATGGGGATTATATCTCGCCAGATGCAGATCTTTGTTGAGCTCTGTAAGGTTCCTTTCAGTCCAGTTCTCCAGTCTATTGAGACTGCTGACTCTGAATGGCATCACAACCATCTGGTGTATTAGCCAGTTAGTTCTTTTTTAATTATCTGTGATTTTGCTGAAGATGAATTCTATCCCCTCATCAACAACATTAATGAACATATCCCCTCATCAACAACATTAATGAACATGCTGAACAAAACTGTCCTGGTATTGACTCCTGGGGAGCACTGCTAGGGACTGGTCTCCAGCTCATATTTGTGCTGCTGAATCACAGAACTTTGAGCTCAACAGTTCAGTCAGTTTTCAATCCACAGTACTGTCCATTTCTCTAGTCCATGCTTTTTTTTTTTTTTTTCTTAATGTTGCACAGACTTGCACATGTCCATTTTTTTTAATGTTCCTTTACCTGGTCCTCTTCCACCAAGAGTAAACCACCTTTGTGCTAAGATCCTGAATGCCAAGCTTCACATTCCCAATTAGTTCTTCCTTGTTTGAGAGTAGGAGGTCCAGCAGAGCTTCTTCCCCTCTCAGGCTCTTTGTGGATATTAGTAAATTGTCCTCAGTGCACTGCAGAAACCTCCTGAATTACTTGTGTCCTGATGCATTGCCCTTTCAGTGGTCACCATGGTGGTTAAATTCCATCAGTTGGCTGCTATATTTGATAGTTGTTAACTAGAAATTAATTTAGGCCTATTGTTAGGAGATCTCTGTGTGCTACTTTGTAGTCAAGTCCTCTACAATTTCTTGATTTCCAAACCTTCAGAAAAAAAGCCCCTTGTGTTAATTAAGTGCATAATGGAAAGAATTTAAAATTACTTAGGATGTATCCAGTGATGCAGCTGCTGAGTTGCTCTGGCATGTATTTAATCCTACTTGTTGTCTGTGGGGTGATTGCTCCTTAAGGCAGGACAGCTTTGAGAGGTTAAGTGCATAGAATAAGAAATATTTAAGTCATTGCTTGATACCATTTCACAGTTCTCTTTGATTGCTTTGAAATCTTTATGAGTACAGCCCAAGAGATAGTTTAAAAATACTGTCAATACTGAAATTTAAATAGTAACAATTACTCTCTGATGTCTGTTGGATGATACAGAAAGTTAGAAATATACAGATTGAATATGTTGTCATTAATGGTATTCAAATAGCAGTTAGCATTGAGGCAGCAGTGCTTAGAATTTCAAATTATACTTTTTACTGCAATTCACGAACATAAATATTTATATTAGAAATTATTTATTTTGTACTCTCCACAAATTTATCTTGTTGTCAATGAAGGATGAGAAAACAGTTACAAAAAATACAGCAAAGCCACCAGCCATTCTCCCAGGTTTCAGAGTGTTTGCTGAAGTGCAAAATATCTTAATTGTGCACCACTATTTCTTTCGGTAAGAAGTGAAAAGAAAACAGCTTTGTGGAATATTTCTGCCCCATATGGATTTCAGGCCACCATCCCACTTAGCCTTTAAATCTTTCACAGACCTGAACTTCTGCCTTAAGGCAAAGTTCTGTGCTCCTGTCGATAAAGCAGCCTTCTGCCCTCTGCCTCTCTCCCCTGCACTGAAGTTTTTCAGCAGCCAATGAATGATGCTCAGAGCTACACTTATCTGTTTCATTTCTAGGAAGGTGCTAACTGTTATAGTTTTATAGGCCTTGGAGAACTCCCTTCAGTGAGAGGGAAACTCCTGTGGCATACCAGTTAACAATTGTCTTGACTCTCCATGCCATCAAGAAAAGAGAGGTGGCAGTTGAGGGACCAGAAAAGACTTTGTTTCTCAGCTCCTTGTGCCTGCTGCTCCTAGTGTTTTGCTGCTTCACTTACAGAGTAGAGTCTTACAAGGTTCAATAGCAGTAAGAGAACTGGCAACTCAGAAGGTAGAGCCTTGTTGCCAAAGGGACTGTTCTTATAATGAAATCAGAATGAGACAAAACACTAAATAAATTTATACTGTTTTCCTAAATGAGATCAGGCAATCATAGCTGCTTAATTCAATCAACACACTAAAATCAAGTGAGTTTCTCTCAGGGGTCACAGTTAATAGTGAGAGTTATGTATAACTAAAGGCAAATTGCAGAATCTTTTATCACCTTGAAACCTTATCACTCAAGTCAGTTAAAGCAAAGAGATTTCTTCAATGCCAGATCGGCCGTTAAGGCCATATTCAACACCATCCTGTAGGCCTATAACTATTTCCATTCTTCACCGTATCACAGTATTGATAAGGTTGGAAAAGACCTTGAAGATCATCTAGTCCAACCTATAATCCAACTAAATCCTAACAACTAGATCATATCATTCAGCACCTCATCCAGCCTTAAACACCTCCAGGGACAGCGACTCAACCACCTCTGTAGGCAAGCCATTCCAAAACCGGATTACTCTTTCAGTAAAAAACCTTTTCCTAATATCAAGTCTAAACTTTGCCTGCTGAAGCTTAA
Organism: Pitta sordida; assembly: GCA_013390025.1. NCBI lineage: Eukaryota > Metazoa > Chordata > Aves > Passeriformes > Pittidae > Pitta > Pitta sordida. The sequence continues at coordinate 172,213 of WEKX01004446.1, read as the reverse complement.
GACTATGACCTCTCGTCCTGTCCCCAGAGACCAAGGAGAAAAGACCAGCCCCTGCCTAACTACAACCTCCTTTTAGATGGTTAGCAAGACCATGCTAACTGGGCTTGATTTCATGGCCATCCTGCAGGTGTTGCATGATTGCTCTCAGCACTATCTGTTCCATAACTTTACCTGGAATTGAGGTGAGGCCAACAGGTCTGTAGTCTCCTGGATCATCCTTCCAACCCTTCTTGTGTATGAGGGTCACATTCACCAACTTCCAGTCATCCAGGATGTCACCTGTGATCCAAGATTTCTGACAAATGATGGAGAGCAGTTTAGCAAGCTCATCTGACAGCCCTTTCATCACTCTGGGGTGAATCCCATCTGGTCCCATGAACCTATGGGGGAAAAAGGAAAAAAGGAAAAAAATTTGGCAGGTGAGATGTTACACACTCCTTAGCGGATTCCGACTTCCATGGCCACCGTCCTGCTGTCTAGATCAACCAACACCTTTTCTGGGCTCTGATGAGTGTCGGCATTGGGCACCGGAACCCAGCGTTCAGTTCATCCTGCAGCGTCAGTTCTGCTTACCAAAAGTGGCCCACTGAGCACTCGCATTCCACGGCAAGCGGCTCCACGCCAGCGAGCCGGCCCCCTTGCCCATTGAAAGTTTGAGAATAGGTTGTGATAAATACTTATTTCCATCACAAATTTTGTATAGGAACGTTGACTCGGAAGTCAAAACATAGAAAATAGCATTCAAGAATGAAAAGAGTCTAATGCTCTGGCAAGCTTTCTTTTTGACCATCATCTTCTATGTACATATTCAAGAAGGAACTTTAAGAACTGGATTGGATTCTTCCATTCAAAATCATAACAAAGTTGTCTTCCTATTTTCATTTTAAAATGTTATAAAAAATCTACCAGTAGTAGCCAAGGTGAGTTTTCACCGAAAAAAACAGGTTTACAACATACCTATTAGCCGCTGAAGCAGTAAGTCTTGCCTATCAGAATGGTACTTGTTCATCTTGAATGAAAGACTGTTTCTCCTACATATGTCCTGAAGGCTGATTATGGACAAAGAGAGGAGATAATCCTGTTTTATCCCAGATTTCTTACACATTTAAAACCAAATCACACTTCATTAGCTAAGTAACAGAATAAGAAACAGGAACAAGCACTTAAGAATGTTTCTGATCTTATGTTCACAGGTTCACAGGTTATTCTAAGTTGGAAGGACCTGCAAAGATTATCTAATCCAACTCCCAAGTGAACGCCCACCCAGGGATCGAACCCACAACCCTGGAGCCATGGGCACCACGCTCGACCCATCCAAGCCTCCCATCATCTTAAACACCTCCAGGGATGGCGAATCCGCCACCTCCCTGGGCAGACCATTCCAATGAGAAATCACTCTCTCTGTGAAAAAACTCTTCCTAACATCCAGCCTAAACCTCCCCTGACGCAGCTTGAGGCCATGACCTCTTGTTCCCGTGCTGGCAGCCTGAGAGAAGAGATTTACACCCACCCGACTGCAACCTCCCTCAGGTAGGTGTAAATAGCAATGAGGTCACTCCTGAGCCTTCTCTTCTCCAGGCTGAACAAAATCAGCTCCCACAGTCACTCCCCGCAGGGCTTGTTCTCCAGTCCTTTCACGATTCTTGCTGCCCTTCTCTGGACCCTCTCAAGCAGGTCAACATCTTTCTTAAACTGGGGAGCCCAGAGCTGCACACAGTACTCAAGATGTGGTCTGACCCGTGGCGAGTATGAGGGAAAAATAACTTCCCGAGTGCAACTGACCACATTGTTCCTGATACAGGCCATTGGCCCTCTTAGCCACCTGGGCACACTGCTGGGTAATATTAAGTCTCCTGTCAACCGTTACTCCTAAATCCCTCACCATTTCACCACTCTCCAGCCACTCATCCCCCAGCCAATAGTAATGCATGTTCCTTTTGTATTACTTCTAGGCTTTGTGTTTTGCAGTATTTTCATAACTTCTAAGAGACTCAAAAATATATTTAAAAAAAAACTTTAAAAAGTACTTAAATTTGTTGCACAGTCTGTTGTGGTTTTTTTAGTAGCATGCTAGGGTTTAAATGTCAAACTGAACATTTACATATGTTCTATGGAAAGTAAGGATCAGTCCCTTTACATATCAGATTAATATATATGGTTTAATACTTTTGACTCCCAACAGGAATACAGGTTTTTGTAGCCCTACTTCAAGGTGTTCAAATGTAAACATCAGCAAAAAGTAACTATTTTACAGGGTGTTTATATGTCTTGAAATCCAAGCAACCATGGAACAAAAGCACAATCTGAACATTGACTCAGGTTTCTGAGGTAAACATCTGGTGTCATATTAGGCGTATTAGACATGGTATATTTTTCTTGGACTCCAGTTGCCGCCTGAGGCAGATGTACATGTCTTAAAAATCCTGGATACCTGTATCTGCATGTCTGAGTGTTCTCCAAAGATCTTGTATATGCATATGGAGAATGTCTCAAGTAACTCGAGACATTATTTTTAATCAGCTCAGCCTAATCCCTGGGTTTGATCCACTGCATGCAGGTCTTTTGTTTTTAATTTTTTTTAAGAAATCAGGATGAAAAAAAATAGAAATTTAAAGTTCTTGTTTCCTACATGATATTGTGCAGATATTCCATAGGAGAATAAAAAATATATTTTCTTAGTTGTTTTCTATTCAGAGACAAATTTCTGGGAATAGAGCCATGGTACCTTATTAGAAGAAGTCTTATTCATCTCCTTCCAGATTTCTGTTGAAATTTGTCCAGATGACAATCAAGAAAGAAATGCAAAAGTGGATATGTGATTTTTTTTCCATTAACTTTGGGTGTCAAAAAAGCTAACAACCCCCCTGAAAAAACAGCACTACCAAGTTCTGCACAAATATGGCAAGAAAATAAAAACAAGACTATTTCACTCTCTTCTGACAAGTATTTTATCCAGTACATTTCTTATTCTGTAACCCAGATTCATTTTCTTGTCTCTTGGGTTCCTGAGAAAGTTTTATTTTCTTTGCCTGTAAGGCAAAAAGGATTAAAGACAAAAGGCAAAAAGTAAAAATCTTCTCTTTTGCTACTGCCTCTCTATTTATGAAGGACAGAGATAAAGGGAATAGATACCACTGGGGAAGAAGTGCAAGAGCTACAATTCATTGAGTTAAGCCTGCTGGTCCCCACCATTATGCCTGTTGCACCACTTCTCATAAACTGTAGTCTCAGACCTAGATTATCAACTGCAATTCAATAAACTCATGGCTCAGGACTAGACCAGAAAGAACACAGACCAATTCAAAACTTATCATTAAAATAAAATAAAACTCTCATCTAGCTTGAATCCTTTCACACACTCTTGTTCATTCACTTCTGCACTACACCAATTTTAAACCTTAATTGCTTCATTGGGAAGTCTCCCCAGTCTATAGCAGTCAGGATAAAGAGGTAATATATGTATGTAATTTATAGTTGTTTGTTTCATTTCTTAGACTTCATAATTGATATGTAAATATGATTTCTCTTGACATTACAAGATGAATCATGAGTCTATCTCCCTACAAAAACATCACAGATACACAGGAAAACCACAGACTGTCTTCTGCCAGTGCCCAAAGCCTCCCACTTGTATGGGCTGTAAGGGTTGGTAACCATCAGCATGTCAAAGAATCAACCCCAAGTCATCAAAATTTTTTAAATTGAAACCATGATACTTCCACCTAGTTATATGAGAAGAAATATTTATACTTTACTCCTCAATAGTAATCTTCTGATTTACAGCCAAGAAGAGTGAAAAGTTATTAGATTGCCGCACTGACAGTCTGCTTAAAAGTAATTGTTATTCATGGGTTTTAATTTAAAAAGAGTTTGAGCAAAATCAGAATAAGGGCTATCTAAGTCCAGTAAAATTACATGTCACAAACTATGTCATACCTCCGGATTCACAGGATTTATGTCTTGTGAGGGTCCCATGGAACATTGAATCCATAAATTTGGGTCAGACATTAATATGACAGATTATTGCCAGAAATATTTGCCAGTTGCAACACTGCAACATCCCAGGGCCCCTTTCGGCAGTGGGGAGCACTGGAGTAGGAGTTTTTTCCTTTTAGCTGCAGCACACTGAGCTGCAGGAGTGCTTTGCCTGAGGCTATACATATGCTCATATGCGCTTGCAAGTCCAGGCTGGCTGCCACGGCAGGAATGGGACCCACATGGTGCCGTGTGTTACAGTGTAAGTCTTCCTCCCTCCTGTCAGGTGCAGGACTACAGCGGAACTATACACTACTTCATGAATCACTGAAAAAAAAATCACTGTGATCACAGAAAAAATTTCCACAAGTCGATGAGGCCATGAATATGACTGCACGAATTACTTAGGTATGACTGTATTTGCAGGAGCATACATTAATCTATAATGGCCAATTATTTCAAAGATGCCTTCAGGTTACAGAAAAGTACTTCCATGGATGGATAAATTGAAAAGACAGAAAAGCTAGAGCTGTTCTTATTTTGTTTTTGGAAGTTTTTTTAATAAGAAAAATGTATCCCTCTATAGTGGCAATACTAATAATTGTTCAGTTAGTGAGAGCATAATTCAATCCCTAAAACATAAAATCTACTTTGAAATAACTGCAACCATTTGGCTAAAGCTTAGGCCTGACAGAGGATTTGGGAGAGGCACATGGCCTGTTAGAATGGAGGCTGAGAAACAAGCAGGACACTTAAAGCCATCTTAGCCATGTTAGCAAGAAAAAATAAAGGATATTAAAAGTCTATTAAAAATTAAACAGTGAGTATCTATTGACCTAAAGAGGCATTGGGTCAGTCTCATAAAAGTCAGTCAACTGGGCCATATTTTCTATATTCTGATGTTGTTTCTTAGGTTCTTTGGCAGAATATAACCTGTTGTCTCTGTTGTGAGTAGCAGCATATTTGAAGATGAGTAACATTTAAAGAGGTTTTTGGAGTAGAAGTTCGCAGGCATGAATATAGAGAGTTAAAAAATCATGATTACCAGATGAGATCATAAATTTTCAGTTGCTCAGACTCATGAACAAACTAATTGGCCAAATTTGGGTATTTTCATACCTCTTTCTGTGTAAGAATCAAGACTGGGAAGAACAACTAGTTCACCTTGTCATATTCTAGCATCTACATTGCTAATATTAAAGGCAAAATGCCAGGCTTTCTCAAACTGTCTAACTTTATCTCCTTACATTACTTTACATTTTTTATGCAGAAAAAATCATTAAATATTCCACATATAAACTGAGATAAACCATAATCTATAAATTACCATAAACAGTGAAACACATTTTTTCACATAAAAATATTCTTTAAAAAGCCAGGCTAAGAAAAAATGCATGCTATAATATTTCACAGATTTTTTTCCTCAGGTGCAATTATTTGCAAATATTATTTATTATTAAAACCTGAAAACATAGACATTAAGCAAGGAACCTCATAATTAATTTCATATTATGTTATGAATAGATTACTCCAAACCATTTCTTGATCTAATTTAGAAGTTGTTGATTTAACAAATTATTTTCGTCTTGTGATGTTTCATAATCTCAGCTCAAAACCCTACAAGAATTGTAAGCCATTTGATGGACATGCCTGAAAACAGCTTAAGTACAATGCCTTTAAGAAAGGATAGTGAACCACCTGGGCGGATTAATATTAATGAACACAAACCACAAAGCCACAAGGAAAACCGTAACACCTTGCTTACTCCTGGTCTGCTGTGTCTTTACGACTGCAGGAATATTTTATTGGCATTCCCAGTGATCCACCCATCAGAGACAATAGCAGATGCTTGAGTTAAAAATGTGAGACCTGCTAAGAAATATGGAATTATTTCTCTGTATGAAAAAAATAATTCTAATCTTCTTTCATTTTAGTTTTAAAAATCTAGAACTGTTTATGTTGTGACAACTGAGAAATATGTCTTCTAATTATATGACCTTTGTTCTCGTGTTTAAAGCCATGAGATGTAATTACAGCCAATTTAGGAATGTTCTTTTTTTTTAATTTATTGGGCATGTGGGTCAAATTATATTTGTAGGAAAAAAGCAATTAAGCAGCTAGTTACTTAGGTTATAAAAGCGTTTTCAGTGATATTTTCTGGTAAAACCAACCACCTTCCAATATTACCAGTACTGCCAACTTGAAAATTTACCCCTACCTCATGAGGATTTCCTTAATTTTTTTCACTCCATTTCCCCACTATAACTGTGGAATTTTCCCTCCTTTTTGCTTCATTAAACATCTCTTTTTTCAAGAATAAAATGAAATATTTATGAAAAATAACATGCTCTTTATATCCCACAAAGAAGAGTTCATTTTGGTTTTTTCTGACATGAACAGTGGAAATCCACTTTAGTACAGAGGTGAGTGTCCCCACCTGCCATGTGGGAGACCAGAGTTCGATTCCCGCCGGGTTGGCAGTGGTGTTGTTTAAGAGTCGGACTCGATGATCCTTGTGGGTCCCTTCCAACTCACAATAATCTGTGAAATTAAGCAATTACTCCAGTAAACTTATACTGCTCTGTATCACAGAGGTTTGACCAGCAGGGTTCAGTTGGTATTTCTCTCTGTGTTGTCTCCGCAAGTTGTTCAGCCTGGAGAAGAGGAGGCTCAGAGGCGACCTCATTGCTGTTTACAACTACCTGCGGGGAGGTTGCCACCAGGTGGGTGTGGATCTCTTCTTTCAGGCTGAGGACACCAGAACGAGAGGACATGGCCTCAAGCTACGCCAGGGGAGGTTTAGACTAAATGTTAGGAAGCAGTTTTTCACAGAGAGAGTGATTGCTCATTGGAATGGACTGCCCAGGGAGGTGGTGGAGTCGTCGTCCCTGGAGGTGTTTAAGAGAAGACTCGATGAAGAGCTTAGTGACATGGTCTAGCTAGGGGGTGTAGGGCTGGATGGTCCTGTGGGTCTCTCCTGGCTTGGAGTGGCCTGTGCGCCTGTGAGTGATCTAGGTTTATGTTCACCGCTCTGGGATGTGCTTTGGGTCTCTGTACGGGTGCTAGATGGTGAGTTGGACTAGATGATCCTTGTGGGTCCCTTCCAACTCATAGTATTCTGTGATTCTGTGATTCTAAGTGCTACTGACCACATGGATGAGAAGCATTAGGTAGAAAACATGACTGTAAACAGAACTTTGTTCTCCTGTGATGCATAAGCCATGATTTATTCTTTTAATATTTTACTGAATCATCGAATTGAAAAGTCTACATAGAATATTCAAAGGAGGGTAGGTAGTGGAACCTCCCCCTGCCTGGATTTTGGTAAAATCCAGATTCTGAGACACAGATTTTATCTGCCAGTCTCAAATGTTCATCATAAGTGGTCAGTACTGGCCTATGACACAGTGAGTTAGTTGGACCTGAAGTGCCCTTCTGAAGTGAGTCTCCTGGTTATTCCCACTAACCATTCTCAGAACTGGATTCCTTTCCGATTAAATCAAACTGGAAGATGTACTTAATACAAAGTAGCTGTCAATGGGTACCTTATCCACAGGCCCAGGCTAGTGCTCTTCCAAAGTAGAATGTTTGAAACATAAATATTGTGGACATTTCAATCTCAGTACCAAAGGTATAACCTCTCTAATACGTTCCTGCTTGTCCATACTGCTTGCAAAAGGAGACATGGGAAATGCCTATGCCAAGTTACAGGGCTATTTTCTGAACTAATTTCTCTTCAGAAGAAGCGGCTGGCTGAGGTGACAATAGGTGGACCCATGGACTTAGTGATACTGAATGGATTAACACTCATCTTTGTGGTTTGCAGGGCTTGTTATTAGAGGAAAAGCAGTTCAAAGGCTGACAGTTACAGAGCACAAAGTTCAGAGGAACAGCTCCATTGCCCCTTACCTGACCACAATCAAATCACTGGAGAGGGATGACAGCTGTAAGTAAGCAGTAGCTCATCAGCATCCAGTTTGCAGGGAATTCATTCCTTTGTATCTAAGATGTAGAAAGTCAAAGCAAAAGACTCAGACCGTTAAGGGGGCTTATTTTATGAGAGTAAGGCTGGCTAAGGAAATGTTGATTTGAGAGTTCCTGTAGTATTAGGGATTATTTCTGTTCAAATATACAAATGCTTATTAAAAATGAGGTGGTCTCTCCCTCACATTTTTATACATGAGGAAAGCACTTTTTACAAGGCAGCCCCATCAAAATCACCATCATTGCTTTCTGCTAACCCATTTATCTTTTCTTTATTCCTCATTACAGCTTTATTCCCACATAGTCAGCATGTTTTCCTTCAAAAATCTAGAGCCATAGTTTGGTTGCTTCTTAAGAAGCATAAGTTGTAGAACCTCTACAACAAAGCCAACTAAAAGATTCAGTGTGAAGGGAAAGTAACAGTCCATGTTTCTCCAAGGAGGCTAAGAAAAAAGTAAGGAACCTCAGCCCCATGAAATTAAGGCATAATTCTTTCTCATTTTATATGCAGTTCTTCATTTACATGACCAGATCCTGCCATTCTAATCATAGGAGTTAAATTATATTTAAAGGGAGGGGGAAAAAAAAGAACTGTTAACCAAAATTTAAATACACTACAGTTGTCCTGGTTTCAATAGTCATGTATTTCAAAAGGAGTGTGCCATATCACAACCCACTTGAGAATTAAGTGCCAATCTTTATGGCTTTACTGTAAGCCACAGCTGTCATGATTGGTCTGAAAAGAAGTCAGAACTTTAATCAGCTCCAAAATGGAACTTTATGTCTATTGCTAGACAGCTATCTAAAACTCAACTGCAAAGTGGGTGAAATTCAAATGAAAATGTTAAATTCCAAATTAATATTTAGAACACAATTCCATGTCCCACAATATCATGAAAGAGCACTGTAACTGACTTATTAAGAGTAAATAATATTAAATAAATGTTTGAACAGACCATCCTCCTAGCAAAGGTCTTTTTGTTCATTTTTACAAAGTATAAAGTAAACATCTCTTCCATTAGTAATTTTAGTTCATTGATTCTCTAAAAGATACTTCATTCTCAGGCAAACACAATTTTTTCTCAGAAGCTAGGAAACTTGGTTGCTGTAATGAATGTAAGTCCAGAATAATGCCTGGTAGATTTTAATTGGTCTCCGAAATTTTCACATCCACACAGATGAGACTACAAAATTCTTTAAAGAGGAATAAGCATCAATATTTTTACATGGGAAAAGGAAAAATCAAGAGTATAATACTGCCAAGTGTGGCTATGCATGTCAACGTTAATCTCTCTAAATCAGAAGAGATCATTAGTTTCCAACTGAGTCTGCTTACCCACAATGCGGTAAATAAATTTCAAAATAGTATGCATTACTAAACTACAGATTGACAGAAGCTTGTCAATACAGAGCAGAGTAGCTTAATAGGTACATTTAAAAAATCCTTATACAACTATAAAGAATTTTCCAAGTGGAAGATCTTCATTCTTTTAATAGAATATGAAAAATTAATTTCGACCAAACAGCTGTTTCAGTTGCTGCATGTAAAATGCACATATCTCCATAGTGACAATCTATCACGTTACTGATCAGAAGGGGTTTTTGCGTTACGCAACCTTGACCTCAGAATCCCTTTCACATGGACTCAAGGTGCACTCTCTTTAATTACAGTTTTTAGTTAACATACATTGAAGTGTTTCTCACAAAAGCTCCATTGAACACTATTACATCCTTCCACAGGAAAAAAAAACCCCACAAAATAAAAAGTCTCTGCTAACAAAACTATTCCTTCTGAATCTGTTGCCTCACAGCATGATGACCTGGGAATGAGTTGCTTCCTACAACGGTCAACTGGGGTGAAAGCTATAGCTTAACAGGTTCATGTGAAAGTTAACCATATATAACACCACAGACACACACCGTGAGCTTTATTGATATGGGAGGCTTGCTAAGACTGGAGGCTTTTAGGACAACTTACTAGGAAAACTTAAATAAAAATAAAGAGGCTTAGCTCTGTAAATTCTGCAATTTTGTAACTTGGTGTACCAGCACAATCTATTCCAGAGAATAGCATATGGCCTTGCCAAACCAGACCTGGTGCAATATTTGAGAATATATAAAGTGGAACCAGACTAGCAGAGAACTGGTTTGTGATTTGGACTATAGCCCAGAGTGTTGGAAGGACACCAAGAACTGAGAAAGACCATTTTATGTCATCCAAAGACCACTGAGAATGACCACCAGAGTCTACCATGCAAACCCAGAACAATTAAGGACCAATTAGCATACAAAGCAGGAAGTGGTGGAGTTAGACCATGAATATGTAACAGGCATATATGGGATTACATCATCATAAGTGTATAAAAGAAGTAGTGTCAGCCTCTGAACTTTGGGCACATCTGTAAGTCCCCATGCCTCTCCACAGAATAAAGCATACCCTCTCATAATTACTGATTGTGAGAGTCCTTTTTTCCAGAAGTCATTATAAGCACTTTAGGCATCTTTTTTTTATCTAAAGTTCTTTCCTCAGCTGCAGTTGTGCTCTGAATAATCTGAAAATCCCTTTCAAGCTGTCCACTGGGTGTGGACTCCCATTTAGGTGGAAGAGCACATGGTAGGTCACAAATCAGTTCATGTCAGGATATGTGACACAGACAAAACAAACAGGGTTGAATGAACTTCTTTGTGGGAAACAGTAAAAAGAGAATTACACGCTGAGTGGAAATGTATCTGCACACTTGCACACAAAGTAGGATTGTGCATTCAAACACCACCTTTTGGTAATTAACTTCATACATTAATTTTTTTGCTTATACAGTGAATCCCCGCTGCATTGCAACCTCTCCATTACGGCCCCACCCATTTGCGAAGCAAATTTTTCGCAGTTTTTATTCAGCCGTCTGCGAGTTTAGCCGGATGACACATGCGCAGTGCCTCTGCTCTGCCGTGGTGGCTGTGGGGCGGGACTCACCTCGCCGTGTGGGGAGGGGGCTCGCAATGGCGGCACCATGCCCCCATCCCTGACCCGGGAAACTGCCCCACGAAAGTGAGGCAAGCGAGGCAGGGCAAGTGCTGTGTGCTGGGAGGGGGCAGCTGTCTCTGCCCTCTGGGACCATACAGACAGCGCTGCCTCTCCAGCGACCAGTGGATGTTAAAGGGAAGGAAACTCTGGAAGATTTCCTAATAATCTCCTCACCATTAATCATCCTTCCAAATCAAAATGAACCACAGTTTATTTTTTCACCTGGAGACTTATTTCTATGAAATTATTAACAGAAGATGGAGTTTTGCTTGCAAGCAAAGAAGAAAAGTCCAGAAGTTGTCTAACAACTTATGATGGTTTTCCTGTTCACACAATCTCAGTTTAGAAAACACCAATTCAAATGCAATTCCTCTAAATTAACCCTATGAGAGGTTTCATTTTCTTAATTCTGCGAGTCAGTAAAAACACAGACCTGTCTGGACAAAAGGCTTGTAGGGTCAGTCCTCTATATCACAAGACAAAAAAACTCATCCCTGCTCTATATCAGCTCCCATACTGTATCTTTTCCATTATTACTAGTAAAAATGACAATTATAACTCATTTAAACTGCTATGTAAAAAGACAGATAGAACAAAAAGACGATAATAGAAATCCACTTTAGTAGAGTAGTGAGTGTCCCTGCCTCTCATGTGGGAGACCGGGGGTGAGATTCCCGCCAGGAAAGCAGTGGTGCCGTTTAAGAGTTGGATTCGATGATCCTTGTGGGTCCATTCCAACTCAGAATATTCTGTGATTAAGACAAATTTTTGGTTATTAATTTCTATTTTTAAAAGTTACCATCTAATTTACTACTAGAGTTTTAATGCCTAGAACTCTATCTGTCCCACATCAATTGTGTAGCAAGGTAGAAAGAATACAATTTCTTTCTACATTTAGTGCTTTTTTTAGTAAATTTAACCTAAGGACATAGCAAGTGAAAAATGGATTTATGCCATTCAGTTAAACTCAGCTTATTCCCTTTCAGTAATTATTTAATCAGTATATAACAATGGCTTGATTAAATTCAAAGAAAGGTTGGTTACAGGTGGTACAAAGATGGGTTACAGGTTTGCCAACGTTCTAAATGGACTACTTGATTTTAAAATTAGTTTTTCAATTTAGAGGATTTGGTGATTGTTTACTTCAGTTATTACTGGAGAGAAAATGTCACCTCTCCCTAACTTTCTCTTACATTTTTACTGTCGTCCAAATTCTCTAATATATGCTGTTCCCACTGACTTCTGTGTTTCTCTGTAGCATCACTCTCAGGAAAATTCCCTGTTCAATAGGCTCTGAAGATTTATTCTGCGTTCAGTCTGATCTTTCTGCCCTATTAAGCTCATGACAACCATGTTCAAAACAAGAAAAGATTGCACAGGTATCTGGCACAATAAAGAAGTGTTTTCCAAGAGATGTGAAAAACCACAGGAGGAGTAACTAGGGAAGCGACAGGTTGGAGAGAATTACTGAGTAGGGCTCCTACCTTTGGCTAGGGGCCACTGTCTGCCATTTGCAATGCCCCTTGCCCCTTGCTGAAAAGAAACTTGTGGCCAAGTCTAGCAGTTGAGCTGAAAGTTTCTGCCATTCACTGGCTAGTTGTGTGTCAGAAGACAGAAAAAGAAAATGTAGCATTGTCTCAAATTTTCCTTATATTTCACAAGATCCTTATCAATCTATCTTCAAAACAGAGGAAAACCGTGATATAATACGGTTGAATTCAACAACATGTCTATGAATTTTCTCTCCTATTTCCTCAGGTTTCAGCTACGTCCATGTAGAAATGCAGCTCAATCAAAAAGACTGAGCAAACAAGTCTCCTAAAAATCAATCTTTTCAAATGAAACAAATATACCTCTTTTTTAATATTGACATCAAAAGTAGGTAATAAAGTCTAACTTTGTGTAATAAAATTTTTTTACTTTATTTTTCAGATTTTGTTCAGACTGGTATTTTCAATACTATTAAAGCAAAATTATCTTGTCTGGCTAGACACCGCCATCATTGTTTAATTCTTATTTTCAACTGCAGTCCAAATTTTTCCAAAGATGTAACTATTCAAGATAACACAGCAATTTCATATGTGAAGTCTTTCTGTACAAAAATGCACCAATAAAAATAAAATAAAAAAAACCCAAACAGTAGAATTGTGAAGTGTTTTCTACGTTTTATATTCTTCAATTGAGGCTCCACTGCACCCCTGATGAGTTTGTACTTTCAAAACATGGAGAACAAAAACACAGTGGTGAAAAAGTTACTCTTAGCTGTGAATAGCGAACAGCTGCATTTTTTTGCATTCACTAATCATAATCTCTTTTTTCATGACCGGCTTCAAAAAACTAGAATTAAGATAAATTAATACATAAAGGAGATGAGATTACTACTCCTCCTCTCGATAATAATCCAAAAAGAGGGAAAAAAAGGACCAGTTCCGATCTCTTAAGGGGATCTCTTTACTGAGGCTCATCTAAGTCTGTAACAAAGACAGACTCTCCAACAGATTGCTCATTATTGATAGATGTCATTGTTATTTATTGTAATGAATATAATTAAATACATCACTTATAAATTCAGGAGAATATTACTCAGAAGTTGCTTGTGGGTGTTCTATGTACCGGACAAATTATCCCCTGATGTATATGTATTCATTTCAGTGAATCATAACAGGTTTGAATCTGTCCTTTGGTGTAGTGAGGTTTCTGAATTTTTTTTCAGATATGGCAGGTCAGTCATGTCAGGCTTAAAGAAACATGACAGTGATGCAAAGCTAATTTCATTAGATAAACTGCCAAGTCAACCCCCCCATAAGGTCTCCAATAAGTAATCAACAACATTGAAGAACTCCTCATACAAATCTGTTGTGCCACAAAGACCAGATGCATTTTATGTTATTATTCTATACTTCATGGTACAGAATATCTTAGAGAAGATGGCTACCTCCATTACTCCCTACCATCTCAAAGCAGCTAATTATTGCCACATCTGTTTCTGCCAATATTTCAGAAGGTATGGAATGCTTATCCACAAAACAGGGTGACCAGATGTGCTGGTTTTGGCTGGGTCAGAGTTGATTTTCTTCATAGCATCTGATATATGTGTAAGTTTTGGATTTGTGCTGAAAACAGTGTTGAGAACTCAGGGACATTTTACTTGCTGTTCAGCAGTGCTTACACATAGAGTCAATGCCTTTTCTGCTTCTCACCCTACCCCATCAGAGAAGAGGTTGGGGAT
>WEKX01004446.1:137339-147352 GCA_013390025.1 Pitta sordida | reverse complement strand
TGGGGGCTGGTCTTTTCTCCTTGGTCTCTGGGGACAGGATGAGAGGTCATAGTCTTAAGCTTCAGCAGGGAAGGTTTACACTTGATATTAGGGAGAGGTTTTTTACTGAAAGAGTGATCCGGATTTGGAATGGGTTGCCCACGGAGGTGGACGTGTTTAAGGGTAGGCTGGATGAGGTGTTGAGTGATATGATCTAGATGTAGATGCTAGGTTAGTTGGATTATATGTTGGACTAAATGATCTTCAAGGTCCTTTCCAGCCTTATCCATACTGTGATACTGTGTGATATTCTCCAACCACTTGTCCCCCAGCTGATAGCACTGCATGGAGTTACTATGTCCAGAGTAAAGAACATAGCACTTGGACCTGTTAAATCTTATACCGTTACAATCTGCCTATCTCTCTAGCCTGTCAAGGGCCCTCTGAGGGGCCCTTCTACCCTCTGACAGTTCAACATTTGCCCCTAACTTGGTATCATCTGCAAGGTGGACTCAGTTTCCCCATCCATATCATCAATAAAGATACTAAACATTAAGATATATATCAAGGATATCACTCATTTCTGTTCTTTTTTCCTAGAGATTTCTTTACTATTGGCACTAACAGCATCATATACTGTCAAAACTTTCACCCTGGCCTTTGAAACAGCTTTGATGTAAAATAACTAAGTTTTATCCTGACATTTATGAAGTATGAAGTTAATAAAAGTTCCTGAATTGTTGTATTGGTATTTACATGTACAAATTCTCATAGCCAAATAAAATACATTGGTTTGGGGCAGTAGTGAGAGGCAAGCTAAAATTAGTTTGTCCAAACAAATGTTAAATAATACTTGGAATAAGAAATACAGTATTCCCTCACCACTTTGTAGTTCACCATTCGTGGCTTCAATACATCGCGGGATTTTTTCTGAGTCTTTACTTGCTTTACTGTATTTATTGCATTTACCAGATTTACCGCTACTTTGTGGATTTCACTTATCATGGCATCTTTCTGGAACCAATCGCCAGTGGGATTACTGTATTTTAATAATCAAGGAATTACAGTATTTTTCTTATTTCAGGTGTTTGCTATTATTTCCAGGAACAATTTCTTTGGGATTTTCTTGTGCATTACCATTACTCTAATACCTGAAGGTCTCAGTTGTCTATGGATTTCATTCTGATCAAAATTATGCACAAAAATTGTAAATCGTTTTGAATGTGATTCAAGGTAATAAAGTTTGGCTAAGGTTCTCTCAACTATTGACATCAATTGCTTCAGAGTGAGCTAAAGAGAAGAAAGTGCACTGAAAGCCATGGAAAAGATTATACCACAGACTCTTCCTGTGGACATATATTTGAGCTTTTCTCAGCAACTTGAAAAGCTTTTAAGGTGGATAGCAAATTCACATTCAGATTAAACCAAAGGCACATTCAGATTAAACTGAAACCACATTCATGTGCTGCAAGATAGAAAAATTATTTAATCATTGGAGACCAACTCAGGTTTTATTTTCAGTAGCACTCAAGAACTTTTGTGTACCAAAACTCTTTGCCTCTGAGGTTTTTTTGTGCATGCTGCCATATACCATGAAGGAGTCAGTATTATAATACACAGAATCACAACAAATCTTTTCCTTTCTACGTTATTTGAATTTTCTGGCTGGTGAAAATCTTCCTGGTGTTTCTTATCTACACTCATGGTATGCATGAATTGATTTGCAGATCTGCCAAGCTATCCACACAAGAACATCCCTTCCCATCCTTTGCTTACACCATTACATACAGCAAATCCCAGGTGCCAGTATCAGCAATTTCACATCAACTAAGGTCCAAGATGCTAATTCTCATTTGCTTTCAAACTTGACTTTGGAAGAGAAGTTTGTTTTCAGTGACAGATACTTGCAGTCTTTTTGACTGTGTATAATTTGAAAGAGTCTAGACTGCATTAAGTGTTCACCAAATGGCCACAACCCAAAGGCACAACACATATTAGAGACAAGAGGAAAAGCTGCATGATTTGTGACGCTTACACTGGCCATTTCCTACACTCATGTCCATCCAGAGACATAAAACAATTCTAATTTCCTAGTCTCAAGGAAGTAGGCTAACACTGGCCTAAGCCTTACTTTTTCTGCCCTCCCCTCCCCACAAACCCTCATCCCAAAACTCCGTCTCTTGTCCATAAGGCTATTGACAATTTAGTTCTCTTGTGTGAAAAAAAACCATGATGGTTGGTTTTGAAAAACTTTCTGGTAACTTTTCAGCTACTAATTTTCATAGTCTAATACCTGAACTAAGAACAAGAAGTAAAGCAAGTTACTTGCTCTGAAACTGACACAATGAGTGCAGGAAGATTGTCTTTATTATGTGCATAAAGTAAAAGCTCAAGAAGCAGTAAGCAGACTCAATAATGAAAACTAATCATTATTTTAAACACGTGTTGGGTTTCTCAGAGAGTGTTTTCTCTGATAATATTAAGTGGTTTCACTTATCTATGAACTTTGCCCCGATTTCATTATGAGTTCTGCCTGAGTCTCATATGAAAATGAGAATCTAGAGCAAGAAGGTATAGCAGCAGGAGGGCAGAGGGGAGAAGACAGTTGATCACAAGTGAAAGTGAAGTGAAGGGAAGGTCTCTTTACTCTCATTATACAGGGGATTAGTTCATGGGTCAACATTCACAACAGGTTTGTCTTAAAGTTGACTGGGTATTTTTTGTAGTATTGTCACAGACAGATCACTAGAATAGGAAACAAAATTTGAATGACAAGAAAGTTGAAACTGACATTACAGTCTGAGGAGAAACTCTGATATGTCAACTTTTGCTTCTATCCTGCACAGAAAGGGCAAGTTTTCTTTGGAAAATTAGTCGGTGATAAATTAACAACCAGTTCTTGTTAGACTAAAATGCCTTCCGATATTGGTTAAACCATGTGCCTTGACAATGCAGAACACTACAAGTTTTCCATAAGTTTCAGTGATGCATAGCAAAAATTTACTGTGTTTTGGTGGCACTAAAACAACAATCTTAACAATAAGACTCGCTCCCCTAAAGTACTGTGAAAGAATTTGGAAATACAGTAATCCCTTGCTACTTTGCGGCTCACCATTTGCAGCTTCAATACATTGTGGGTTTCTTTTTTCCCCTGGCTTTTCCATCTTTATCAGCTTTACTGTATTTACTGTATTTACTGCTACTTCACAGATTTCACTTATCTCAGCATCTTTCTGGATCTGACCCCCCACAATATTCAAGGGATTACTGTATAACCACTTTTGGAAACAGAAAAATAGGAATATTCAATATTTAAGTATTTTAAAATAAGAAAATTAATAAGAAAGGTAAATTCAAGAACATAAGGAAGACCTTATGTTGGCAGTGGCAGAGCACTGGAACAGGCTTCCTAAGGTAGGTGATGGAATCTCCCTCTCTGGAGACATTCATAATCTACCTGGACATGTTTCTGTGTAACCTGTTCTAGGTGACCCTGCCTTGCCAGGGTGGTTGGACTAGATAATCTCCAGAGGCCCCTTCCAACCCTAATCATTCTGTTATTAATTGCAATAGAGGACTGTAAAGTAATATTTCAACCTAGAGTGTACTCAGTTCTGTGGTACACTTGTTATGAATCAGACAGGAAGACAAAGGCCAAAAGAGAAGAGTTTTCACTATGAGTATTTGAGGATGGGGTGAGAAAGTGTAACAAGGAAAATCAAGAACATGTTGGGGAAAGATAAATTAGTGGGGCTTAGGTAAAATGTCCCAGCAACAGTAGCAAAAACTTGAAGAAAGCTGCAGAAATTTCCCTGAATGTTCCTGTTACTATCCAAGACATGTAAGATACTGAACAGAAGGTATTAAGCCAGGGAAGGAATTGAAATTTCAGCTTTTGAAGAATAAAAATGGCAGATCCTTTTCTATCTCCAGGCAGGACTCTGAGAGCTAGGTCTGCCACTGAGACCTTCAGAGCTCCAGCAGTCACCGCCTACTGTGATGGGTGGCAAGGATCAAGCAGAGTAGTCACAATGGGAGGAGAAACAGTGTAAGATGTTTGTATGAAGAAATAAGGACAAAAGGAGGAAAGCGGCCCAGTTAGTACAAACAGTAACAAATATTTTTTAAAAACATTTTAATTGCAAAGTTTTCAAGATGAGTGAGATTTAAACAAAATCTTTTCGGTTAGTTTTCCCCTCCCCCTTTCTTTTTCCTTGCCATTTTTTTCCTTTTCTCTTTAATTTATTTATTTATTTGCTGATTTAAAAGGGAATAGGGGAGTAGGGAGAATTAAACTGGTATGAAATGTGTTTCATTTTCATGTTTTGTTGCAAAGACACAGCACACTATTCTTTTGTTCTTTTTACTATAGGTGTGAAAATGAAAATAATCTTTTATATCCCCATACAGCTGTGCAGCCTGTTATTTCAAGGACTAGGAAAAGAGTGAGTGTGGGAAATGAATGAAATGAAGAGTAGGTCAGGACAAATTCATAATCAGCTGCTTCAGGGATCTAGAGCATCAGGGGAGAGACTTCAACACACTTCAAGAATGCACAAAATATTGTGACACAGGAGAGGAGACAAGGTTTTTCCCTGGGGTCCCAGAAATGCAGCTTGAAAGACACGTAGTAGGGAGGAAATAATGAAGACCAAAGTCAGAGTAGGACATAAATAAATTAAACTAAATCAGGAAAAGAAGAAATGGATAAGGGATGTGAGATATTTCCAGTAGAAAAGAAAAAAAAATTAAGTCAAAACACAGAAAAAAACAGAGACCCAAGGAGTCCAATGAGTAGTGCAGAGTAACACACTATCTCAAGATAATCAAGCAGAGCTGTAGGTGTCAGAGAAGATACCATCAGAAAGGAGATAGTCAGCACAAAATTGGTGGCAGGATCCGGTGGATTAGGTGATAAGTGGAAGCAGGCACAGTCCAATTTTGAAGGCAAAATGCTCTTGCATCAGCTGAGTTGTGCTCTTGAAACACACCTAGAAGTACAGCTAAGCTGCCATCTGCAAAGAATGTAAAGAGTCACAAATCTTTAAGTATTAAACCCAGTCACTGACCCATCTTTTAGCTTGAAAGATATACACATACAGTTATACCTCCTCCATCGCGAGGAAAGGGACAGGCGACACCCCCCGCGAAACATTATTCTCGCAAAGAACGGCAGGTCGTTAATATGCATGCAGGCCACGCCCATTGTCCCACCCCCTGGAACTCCGGAGCCGTGGGGACAATTCTCTGCTCCTTCCCCGTGTCTCTCTCGGCAAGAATCGATCAAAGGGAACCGTTTCCGATCGGCTGCTGTGACCGTGTGTGTGTTTCCAGCCCAAACGCCCGCCACTGTTTCCCCCCCCCGGCGCCGGCCCAGCCCTGCTGGTCGCGCCGTCCTGCGCTCGCACTTTCACCACGGCGGGGAAGGGGTGTCCGAGCTCTGGTCAGCATTCTTAGAGCCGGGAAAAACCTTAACTTTGCAACATTGAGACAACCCGTGCGCTTATGGCGGGGCGGGGTCTTCGGTATTGAAGTTTCTTTCCCTTTAACATCCACCGGTGCCGNCCGCCCCTCGGCAAAGCAGAAGCAGAGCGCATGCGCTCTGTATGAAATATCGCAGATCTGTGGATCCGGACTGCGACAAAATTGCTTTGCAAATGGGCGAGGTCGTGAAGGAGAAGTCGCGATACAGAGAGGATTCACTGTATATGCATATATCTCTCTCAGTATATATATATATAATATATATATTGAAAAAAACCCCAAACAAATAACTTTTCCCAAGGCTATTCAATTAAAAATAAGTTACAACAAGTAAATATAAAAGAGGATTCATCTGGTAGGTTCTTACCACAGATAAATTACCACACAAGCACAACCATAGTCTTCATCAGATTTGCAAATGCTAAATATTTTCAAAGGTATGTCAGTAACTTGGAAGTCTGAGTCCCATATTTAAAAGACAGTAAAGAATATTACTCACACTGATTTCTGGTGAAACTCAAGGTACATCTTTGTGAATTAGTGGAATTCAAAGCACAAATACCAGTTTGGCCAAGTTTCATTCTCATCTGCCTGGCTTTGCCTCTAATCACATCCTCTATTTCCCTCTTGGGGTACCCTTCCTCACCTAAGCAAAGCCTTACCGTTACCTTCTCTGAAAACTCCTGAAACCTGTCCCTGTGTCCAGAAAGCTTAAAGACACTACAAATCCCCTATAATGCATTATGGGCATATCAATGCATATGCAAGTTTCTGTGAGAGATCTCCTGCAAACCATCTTGCATTGGATCTTCTTCTATGATTTGAGTATAGAGAATGCCCCCAGAAGTCACAGGGGGATGGGTCTGAGCAGGTCCTACGAGTTATGCAATCCATGAAGACACCGAACCCATGAATATTCAATTACACTCCTCCCCGCCCCGCCCTGCCCTGCCCATAGCCACACACCCTCAACTAATTATGTCCGGAGGGCGGTCCTGAGAGCATGACTTGCACTGTAGCACCTCATTGAAGTGGATAAAGTGCCTTCAGGTACCTCCCAGCTGCAGAATCTGGGGTCCGGGATGTTATGCGTATGGGTGCAGTCACACAAATCGCTGAAAATGCAACTGCAACTAATTGAATACGTGAATATGCAAACCATGAATATGCAGGGTTCTCTGTATATTAAAGAAACCATAACACTTCTAAGTTGAGTTTCAAATAAGAATGTCTATAGCTAATGCCACAAAAACATGAAAATAAAACATTTTTAATACATGTTTTTGTAGGAAATATTAACACAGCAGTTTGAGGGATGCTTGATAACTCAAAAACACTCTATAACAGCTTAGAGGCACATCAACTGAATTGGGAAGTTGGGACTTACAAAGACTTCATAAAAAAAGAAGCAGTTTTTTTATTATGACTGAAGGAGGATGTTGCTATAGGAGTCTCCCCTCAGACTGCACCTTCCTTCGAAAACTGTAGAGACTTGACAGTAGAAGCAAAAAGAAGCCTCATTTCTCACTGAGCTTTCCTCCTTCAGCAGCTTCCCCAGCTACCACACCTCCTCTGGGATGCCAGAAGCCAGGGTAAGGTTATCTGCTGAAATTTCACTACTGATCTTTCTTCAGAAACAATGCTTAACCTTTATTTTCTACAGAATGTCTTAAAACTAACACTTCATGTCTCTCACCACACAAAAATCTGCCAGACCAGCTAAAAGCACAAAAGTGAACGTGTAACTGTAATTTCTTTCATGCTGTGAGGAAGGTTTATTCCTCTTTATCTCAAAGTCTTAGTTCACATCTTACAAGAGTGTAAGGTGAGCCTTACAAGTGTATGGGGTTTATGCGCAACCAACCCACAGAACTGTCACTGCTTTAAAGTCTCTAACACTTTCCAGTATTCCTCGCACAGATCAAGATCCTCAGCTATATTAACACAGCTGCCTGAAATACATTTTGAGATACATTCTGACAACAGAAATAGGAGAAGTCAAGCTAAAGAGAAAATAGATTATTTCCCACCCATTGAAATCTGAATAGCTTTCAGACTTCGGATCCTGCACAGGGTCCTTGATAACAGCAACAGCTGCAGCACAGAAAACCTTACTGTTACCACCTGATGATGAAGACAACTTTATTTGCTCAGTGCTCAGCACACCTATTAACCAAAGGCAAATCTTGCCAAACAATGCCTCTATACATTTGATTCTAAGGCACAATGAAATAACAAAAGAATATTTAAATCCCCATGAAAAAGCTAATTATTTTTTTTAACAAAGAAGAATTTATGGTACAGCTTTGAACCTCGGCTTTGACAAACCAGAAAATACTATACTTAAGTTTTTGCTTAAGTAGTAAATGGTTGTTACTGCTGTCAAAATATGAGCACAGCAGAATAGGGGC
Organism: Pitta sordida; assembly: GCA_013390025.1. Classification (NCBI taxonomy): domain Eukaryota; kingdom Metazoa; phylum Chordata; class Aves; order Passeriformes; family Pittidae; genus Pitta; species Pitta sordida. The sequence continues at coordinate 139,478 of WEKX01004446.1, read as the reverse complement.
ACCCAGAGCACCTCCCAGTGGAGATTTCTGCTTAATAACAGATGTGTGTGTAAACATGTAATGAAATGCCTAGCAAGGGAAGCCAATGGTACAAATGAATGACAATGAAAATAACACAAAACACTAAGAAAATCATGTGCCACTCATCATGTCTGAGAGTTGGTGCTTAAGCCATTATGGAGCTTCACAGAATCACAGAATCACAGAATCAGTAAGGTTGGAAAAGACCATAGAGATCATCAAGTTCAACCTATCACCCGTTACCTAATCTAATCTAGTCAAACCTGTTACCTAACCTGACCTGTTGCCATCCTACAACCAACACATCATCCTACCTATAACACACTACCCTAATATCTAGGTCATGTCACCAAGAACTTCATCCAACCTTTTCTTAAACACCTCTAGGGACGGTGACTCCACCACCTCCTTGGGCAGCCCATTCCAGTGAGAGATCACCCTCTCTGTGAAAAAGTTCCGCCTAATGTCAAGTCTAAATCTCCCCTGACGCAGTTTAAGACTGTGTCCTCTTGGAGTTGCCTCAGCAATGAGATTTAAGAGACTGCTTCTCCACCACTTAGTGGTTCCTAGCAGTGCCATTGCAGTGCAAGGCAAGCATGAAACAAAGATATTGTGACTTGATGGCATTTTTTCAATTATAAAAGATGATTGAAAGTATGACTCAAGAATCCTGCCACCACATCACTCTTCTGGCATGACTATGCCAAGACAATAATTTGTCCTGTCTCTGCTGGTTAGTGGCAGAGAGAAGAACAACAGCTTTGCTCTGGAGTAGTCTCTGCCCATTTGGCAGCAAAAGCTCACATGAGTTCAGAAATGTTTGCTGATTATCCAGTGAAATTATGGCAGGAAGGTGGAGATCAAAATGCTGCCATTGTTACTCTTCTCAATTGAGAATAGGGAAGCAAAACTGAATAAAGTGCTCAAAGGAGGACAACAAGGCTGCCACTTTGACAAAAACAAAGCTCCAGATGGTTGTCGCTTTCACAGAGCTGCCTCAGCTATTTGTGACATGAACCCTGCACTAGTGCCAAGCTGTCATAAACACAGTGTGAAATGGTCAACAAGAATCATAAATAGGGTCCTGGAATGTACACAGTGGGGTGTCAAATATGAAATTAACACTTCCTCTCAAGACTGCAGTCTAGTATGTCAAAATACATATATCGAATTAATTCCAAAAGGATGGAAAAGGGAAAAGTATTGTTCAACCTCCAGGATAATCTGCAGTGGAAAACTCACTTATATTATTCACAGAATATATAGCACTAGTAATTTTATTTGTGCTCTCATTTACATACCCATTTGGCTGTGTGTGCTCTGACCCTTACATAAGTTCTGGTAATAAGCTTTATCACAGAAACACAGAAAACTATGAGTTGGAAGGGACCCACAAGGATCATCTAGTCCAACTAACCATGTAACTCCCATACAGAGACCGAATGCACATCCCAGAGTGGTAAACAAAAACCTGGTTCCCTCACAGGTGCATAGGCCACTCCGAGCCAGGAGGGACCCACAGGACCATCCAGCCCTACACCCCAGCTAGACCATGTCACTGAGTTCCTCATCCAGTCTTCTCTTAAACACCTCCAGGGACGGCGACTTCACCACCTCCCTGGGCAGTCCATTCCAATGAGCGATCACTCTCTCTGTGAAAAAACTCTTCCTAACATCCAGTCTAAACCTCCTCTGGCATAGCTTAAGGCCACGTCCTCTCATTCTGGTGTCATCAGCCTGAAAGAAGAGGTCCACACCCATCTGGTGGCAACCTCCCCGCAGGTAGTTGTAAACAGCAATTAGGTCACCTCTGAGCCTTCTCTTCTCTAGACCGAATAACGCCAGTTCCCGTAGTCGCTCCCCACAGGACTTGTCCTCCAGACCTTTCACCATCCTTGTCACCCTTCTCTGGACCCTCTCAAGCAGCTCAACATCCTTCTTAAACTGGGGAGACCAGAACTGCACACAGTACACAAGATGTGGTCTGAGCAGCGCCAAGTACAGGGGAAGGACAACCTCCCTAGTCTGACTGGCCACACTGTTCCTGATGCAGGCCAGGATGCCATTGGCCTTCTTAGCCACCTGGGCACACTGCTGGCTCATATTGAGTTTCCTGTC
>WEKX01004446.1:117002-136504 GCA_013390025.1 Pitta sordida | reverse complement strand
TGTGCCTTCATGAGCTCATTGTTAAAGTATGTCTAGCCCTCCTGGACCCCTCTGCCATTAAGGGCTTTTTCCCATGGTACCCTTAATCAAATTCCGAAACAGTCCAAAGTCAGCCCTCCGGAAATCCAGCATGGAGGTTTGGTTCATTCCCTTTCTTGTCACACTGCCAATTGAAAACTCTATGATCTCATGGTCATTACCTCCCTTGTGGTTTTGGCCTTGGTTGTCTGAGCTGCCCTTGTGGTTTTGGCCGTGGCTGCCATTCACCTGGTTCTGGCCATGGCTGAAGTCACGCGGACCCCTGGGTGCTTTCGGAGCGGACCCTAAAGCCCGAAGTAGCCGCTTGTGGGTGAATCGCCGCAGTGCCGGCCCGTGCCGTCCGAAGCCGCTGACGGGACTCTCCCCGCGTGGTGCCGGCTCAGGGTGCTGTGCTGAAGTCACGTGGACCCCTGGGTGCTTTTCTATTTTATGGATTTTTTAATGGATTTTTTTTTTTAAAAGAGCACTTTTTTTACAGTGTGATTTTCACACTGTGAATTGACTGAAGGTATCTGCAAAGAAAGTATCCACAAAATGATTAATCAATGACTTTCATTCCATAATGGAAAGATGTGGTTTGCACCATTAAGGAAGTAGTTCGTCACAATCATGTAGGACAACAGCTCTGAGTTGTGACAGCCACAGCAGGGGTTTTGTCAGGAATAATTACCCAAGGGACTATCTATAAAAACTGGACTAATTTCATGGAATCTACTAAAGGATAATCACCTCAGTGCATTTTTTTGACTACTCATGCAGAATTAATCTAAACAAGCATTTCAGTGGGAAAAGGCTCTAAAACCTGTTTCAAAGCTTTGAACTTAAGTTGATTTTCAGTTAGCTTTAAAATGGTTCTTCTCATATTCAGCAAGGCATACAAATAAATAATGAAATAAGGGAAATGCTACCCCATGCCTACAAAATTTCTAGAAGGAATTTAGTGTCTTGAAAGAGTGGCAATTAAATTCAGATAATTAAATATTGGCTTACTTCCACAATAGCAGAACTCTGGGAATAGGTAGTAGAAACTCAAGTAATAAACCAACATGACAATGTAAAAAGCCCTTAGAAAAAAATAGGGAAGTCAGAACTTCAAGCTTTGAACTGTGCCAGGGAGCAAGTAAGGCTGACACTTCCCCACCTGGCTGATGACTGCCTTCCCAGCAGGAATTTGCACAGCAATGTCCCGGTTTCAGCCACTCACTAGGTGTGTTAGCTAAGGAAAAAACACTATGTACACTTATACTTTGGGTATGATGCTGTTTGGAAGCTTCCACATGAGTAAACTTGCCCAGATGTGTACAGTACAAAGAACTCCAGGTTCCAATAACAATGAATATTATGACTATTAAGTTTTTTCCTCTCCTGGAAAGTATTGGATCCTACATATTGCTGAGCAGTCTGACTACAACACAATAAAGCAGTTAAAAAACTACCAAGCTTAACTCTATGGGTAATCTATAAGGGGTTATTTGCATGGTTACAGAATGTAGGTGATAAATTTTGTTGGAGGTAATGGTCATCAATGATTCTTTTTTCCCTGCAGACCTTAAAGCATGAAGCTTCTCATAACCTTGACTAACCCTTTTAGCTTAAATAGAATAAAAAAATATGAGGAAATAAAAAATATGAGGAAATAAAATACAAAGTCTTCCCAAAGAATCACACACATTATGTACCTTTTTTAAATGATCTACATGTATTCATAGCATCACCTTATAGTAACTTGCACTGGAGAACAAAACCAGAAATCTATATAGATTGTTATGGTCTTTGTTACCATCTAGCTACATTTCAGTTCTCTTTTCAATTCTGGCTTGTACCTTTGCTACTGTAGCAAGACAAAGTGGATGGAGCGTGGTGCCCGTGGTTCCCCACTTGTGGGTTTGTTCCCTGGATGGGCGCTTGCAGGAAGTTGGACTAGATGATCCTGTGGGTCCCTTCCAACTCAGAATAACCTGTGAATAACCTGTGAATATTGATTATAATTGATTATAACTGCAATGTCAATAAGCTATTAGACTTCAAAGCACATAAAAAATTTTCCTCATCAGCTTTATGTTAGATTTACTCAACTATTAATAGAATTGTGCATTTCATAACTGCCAGACCTGCGAAGTTGTACATGGGCAACAAAAACCCAAGCTATTGTCATTTTTGGCTGGTGAACAAAACAGCAGCAATGAGGTTCAGGTTCCTCTCATTACAGACTTAAAAATTAATATCTCTACATAACCATATGATTCCAGACACCAGTACTTTACAAATCAGATTCAGAAACAAAGTACAACAAAGTTCATGTGTGCATAGAAATAATCTATGTATTGTCCTCACTTCTGACATGGTAAATAATTCAAAACAAATAGCCAGCTCTTAAACCCACAGTCGCAAAAGCAGAGAGTACAGGATGACTGGCAACATCCGGTTTATGTCACATGCTTTAAAATTTTTATTTATTGAAATCTTTTCTTCAAAAAAATAGGCAAAAGACTGGAAAGATTTTTATGTGTTTGCTCAATTTTTGGTCACAACAGCTACTTTAGATTCATGGTACAGTGAGAGTTCTATTACACAAGAGAAATATATATATATATATATATAAGTCTTAAAATGCCCTAACAAGGAAGAGCTACATTTTAGTTCTTACTTTCTGTACACTTCCCTGTTGACTTTCTATGGAGTAATTATCCTGTCATAACAAAATGTTAAAGGGAAAAAAGAGAAAAGGAGTGTGGGAAGAAGTGAAGTCTAAGAGAACAGTTTCTATAGGTTTTGGAAGACAGCTCACATTTTGATCACAGCATGACTCAGGGAACATTTGGTATCCTATCTGTCTTGGAGCTAAAAATTGCCATCTCTTGATGAAATGGTGCTCTGGGGGTGCTGAAACAACACAGTGGCAGTCATCCTAAACACAGAGTATATTAATTTTTCACAGCTCACTCTCAGGCTCTACCATATTTTAAAAATTAAAACATCCATATGTTCAAGAAGTATGTTTCACTTGAGCTTGAAAAAGCTTACCCTTTTATGCTAAAGTGTAGAGTTCTGAAACCCCTCCACTTCTATTTAATAAAAGGCAAGAAACCAAGGTGATTTCAGAGTTAAATTAAGTTTGGGGGTTTTATTTGTAAAGTCCTTTTCTTTTTTATGTCTATGTGACTTTATTCTTTTACAGTTTGGTAATTCATAAAATATGAAACTCAGGATACCCAGACACACACATATTTACTAAATACTTTGTGCATACTGTGTAACTCATTAACATGTTTGAAGAGATTTAAAACATCTCTTCAGGAATTTGAAAAATGAACAACATCTAATAGGTTATAAAGGGTTCATAAACAAAGGAGAGAATAAACATGCCTTGAGATTTTTCTAATTTAGAGACTTAAATTGATGGAAAATCTTTTAGTGACCATAGCAGAAATCTGATTCTTTGTTTATTTTGTTTCCATTATAGTTATAAACATTTAATTCCTCTCCAAACTTGGATTTCATAATGGTATGTTCCCAGAAGTGCTAAAATATTACATAGAAATATGTTGTAGGATTGAGTTACAAGATCTAGATACAAATTTCAAAACCACCATTATTTGATTGCAATCAAATCTGGCATTTTGGATCAGAAAAAAAGTGTAAGAGGACTTCCGTAATTCTTATTTTTTCCTATTTTCCCCAACTCGTACAGACTTAATACAAAACACACAGAATGCAGCTCTACCGTTGTGACTTTCCAACCATGAGGAAAAAAAATAATGAATAGGAACATGTGTTTGCACATAATTTATCAGATTCATGAAGGGTGCTTCTGAACTTGTGGAATATTGACAGCACTTTTTCCTTCTGAAGCCTCTTTCAGGCCTGCTGCTCAATTGCTAAAGTAGGAACATAATCTCTTAATTATTTTTAAAATAATTAACTTTTTGTATCTGATGATGTTCTACATCAGAATTTATTATAAATACCACAGAATATTGTATCTGTAACATTCATGTGATGTTTAATAAAGAAACAGATCAGGAACTTACTGAGATGACATTTTATATGTTTGAATACCTAATAAGCATTTACAATAAGCAATGGATATTAACAGATAAAGATCAACTGCAATGAGATCTGCTTAATAGGCTTATCTCACTGGATTTTATCAAGACAGAAACTGTGGCATCTTATACGTATTTCAATAGTATCCACCACTGCAATTGGCAGGAATTTTTTGAATGGGATCATCAAGGTTGAGTAACCTATGAGTTACTATATCAAGGAGATGCTCACACTTCAAACGTCTTCTCCATCATCTTATTGAGAGAAATATTCTGGCCCACATTTGCTGCTGGGAATACATTTCATACAACCATACGTCCAAACTCTGAATCAGCTTTCACAAACTATAGAGGTGTGCTTTGCAACGTGTCCTCAGATCCTGCAGAACAACCACGACATTGGATCTAGTCAGCATGGATTTCGAAAAAGCAGGTCCTGCCTGACTAACCTGATCTCCTTTTACGATCCAGTGACTCGACTGGTCGATGACAAAAAGGCTGTGGATGTTGTGTACTTGGACCTTAGCAAAGCCTTTGACACAGTTTCCCACAATAAGCTTCAGGAGAAACTTGTAAAGCACGGGCTGGAAAGGAACATTGTATNATCAGAATTTATTATAAATACCACAGAATATTGTATCTGTAACATTCATGTGATGTTTAATAAAGAAACAGATCAGGAACTTACTGAGATGACATTTTATATGTTTGAATACCTAATAAACATTTACAGTAAGCAATGGATATTAACAGGTAAAGATCAACTGCAATGAGATCTGCTTAATAGGCTTATCTCACTGGATTTTATCAAGACAGAAACTGTGGCATCTTATACGTATTTCAATAGTATCCACCACTGCAATTGGCAGGAATTTTTTGAATGGGATCATCAAGGTTGAGTAACCTATGAGTTACTATATCAAGGAGATGCTCACACTTCAAACGTCTTCTCCATCATCTTATTGAGAGAAATATTCTGGCCCACATTTGCTGCTGGGAATACATTTCATGCAACCATACGTCCAAACTCTGAATCAGCTTTCACAAACTATAGAGGTGTGCTTTGCAACGTGTCCTCTGATCTGTCACAGTACTAGCACTTATTATTGATGGGGATTGTTCCTAAGCTTATCCTCATTCCTGTCACCTTTCATTCACCAAACTCCTTAACAGAACTACAGAACTCTTTTAGAAAGTATTCAAAAGCTACCAGTATGCAGCTATCTCCCAACTCCCCTCTTAAAAACATAAAGAAGAGAAAAAAAAAAAGAGGTTACCAATACATTTGATTTAGTAACTAAAATGTTGTAGTTAGACTTACCCACATGGACAGAACTCTTTTCTGGTGTATTTTATCACTAAACAGGGTCTTGATGTGGGGACACTATTGCTTTTCAGCACTTAAAACTCCTGAATATGTACCCATAACTCACATCACCTGTCTAGAGAGCAAGCAAAATCCTTTCCTGAAAACCAAGGTCTTGCTACTTAAATCTGTCAGAGGAGAAAGTGCTTTCTTCTACAAGAGTTAAATCACTGACTTAATAATTCCCTTGTGGAGATTAAGTGTTTAATTTCAGCACATTGTAGAAAACTACTGTTCCATACAAACAACTTCTTTGAAGAAGCATGATTTAAATTTGTAATTTATAAATTTTGAACAGGACTATGAATATATTTCACTACCAGTTCTCAAAAGAGTTTCTGTGTCTTGGAAGTTACCTCAAGAGCAGTTATATCGAGCTCACAATAATCCATTTTATATGACTCCTGCTGAACAACTCAAGGAGGCAGAGGAGAAAGAAAAGGTGGTAGAGCCATCTACACCACCTGAGGAGTTACCCCCTGAGGAACCCTCTGAGTATCAGACTCCTGCTTTAATGCCTGCAATATACACTCCCTTGCCTGAAAGTGATGATGAAAGGTTAGAGCTTGTGCATTCCAAGGAGGTAAATGATACTGAAGGCCCATGCTGCAGACCGATTCCAACAGCAGCAAAATCGAAGAAGCCCAACCCTGGACTCTCCCCCTCAGTACTATCACAGTTATCCCATGTAATCCCACTTGGTTTTGAAAACAAGTAAAGCATAAGGCAATGGAGATGGGTACTGGAACTTGGCTGAAAGACTTGATATTCCTGTACTAAACAGCAACCCTGTCTTGGGCGAGGGGCCTGCGGCCTACCCAGTACTGATAGCCCGGTTCCGGGCAGCCTAACGAGCATGTACCCTTTCATTATCGTGTCATACAGGACCTCCAAAAGGCTGTTGCTCAGCATGGACTTAATTCAGCGGCAGTTATGCAATTGCTCCAAATAATAAATACCGACGTATTGTTCCCGTATGATATTTTACAGCTTTCTCAGATATTATTTCAACCAGTTCAGCCCTCCATGTTTTCTGACACCTGGCTGCAGTTAGCACAGAAAACTGCATTGGAAAATATGCAGTTGCTGCAAGGAGACCCCAGTTTAGGGCCTGGAGTAGATGCTTTACTAGGTACTGGAAATGTATTTCAAAATCCTGTTGTTCAGGATGGTTGCTGTCAATGGTCAAAACGGGATAACTAATTCTTGTAATTATTGTAGTTGTCCTGCTTTTACTGCCATGTTTGTTTAGTTTTCTGCAAAGGACCCTGCGGAAATCTATGCAGGTTTTGGTGGCACAAATACAAAAAGGGGGAATTGTCGAGGATAGCAGATGGACCTCTCGCAATTTACCCCTTATCAACACAGAAGAAATAGACATTGATAGCATCCCAGTGCACCCTTGAGAAGAGAGCTTGGCAGAAGCATGAGCTAAGGCATGCAAACAAACAACTGTTGCAGAACTTTCTCACCGTGAGAAAGCCCATGTTGGAGCTGAAGACAGAACTGTGAAGGTCTACCAATGAACATAGTGTAAACACGTGTGCAGCCAATTAGAATAGCCTTCTAATACTTTAACTGTATGCATGTCAAGAGACATTAGAGGCATTTTCACCAGCAACAAATGTGTGTGTGTGTTGCTTTTGTCCACCCTTACTATGACACTAAAGAACAAAAAACTTCCTGTTTGCTATGTAAGAGTCAATCAGCCACAGATATTTTTCTCCATCAAGGTACTACAGGGAGAAAATGCAGCACTTACAAATAATACATGACATAAGAATTTTTAACATTATTCTAGTTTTTAGTATTTCTTTGCTGAAGTAACATGTAAGTTAGCACATTAAAATGTATGAATTATTAACTTCAGAAAGTGATGCAAAATGAATCAGGTTTTACATGGTTATCATGCCCCATATTTTTACCTCACGTCTCAGGGAGCATTTATTGCAGTGCCCAGGCATAGCACAGGATCACTTCACATATTTTCAGCAGATAGAGCTGGTCTGTTATGTCACCAAGAAAGCGCTGTATATGGAAAGATATAATCTTTTTCTAGATTCACTTAATTTTCTGTGGCATTTACAGTACCTTAAGGCTACCGTCACATACTGTCTCATGAGTAAGTAGTTAACTCACACCATGATTTTCTCGCTGTTCATTTTTATCTCTAGAGCATCTGACCAGGATGTCACAGACAAATGTTTTGTCTTTAGTGCTCTAAGACTGAATTCCTATTCACTAAATAAAGTAAAATTATTTCTTTATTAGAAATATATTCTCATATAACCATGTTACAATTTTCTTTTGAAATTTGGAGGGAAAATGCAATCATTGTTGTGAGAGGATAAACAATTACTTAGATAATGAATTTGATAGGAGCTGTCTAGAAAACATTTTGTCCCTCAAAAAGGAATCAGTAAATTACTGAATAACTCACTGCTCTAATAATAGATTTTGTCATATCATATTCATATCTAGAGGAATATATGTTCTCACAAATGCAGAACGATGGCAGAAAAAGCTGGCAGAAGCAGCAACTGGGCTGTGAAGGAGAATGTTATTAAGAGAAATTCAACTGTCTGACATTGCAATAACACAAATAATGTTTTGCTCTGAAGAAATAACTTTCTGTAGTCATATTTTCTCATGGTAAGGTTATTTTACCATGAAAGTCTCATTTTCAAGGAGCCAGGCACAGTCCATTTGTGGAGTTTGTTGTTTTGACTGTCCAGGATATAAGTGAAGATTTAAAGCATACAATAATCCATCTTCCCACACACTGAACCAAGCAACCATGGCAGATTACCCTTCTGATGTAACTTTCTAGGCTCAAAATATTTTCTGGGAGGGAGGAGATGGGGTGGGGGATGAACAGTGGAGGATTACACTTTTCCATGTTTTGGTAGTGCACTGGTTAACACATGTAAGGGTTTTCAAAACGGTATTGTGCATGAGCATTTGTATTTACATCTGAAAGAAATACTCTCAGCTGATACCTGAGGAGGCCTGTTCAGTGAAGGACAACTGAACAAAAAACTGGAACTAATACAAGGATTTCTACCTGGCTGTGAGAGGGGCTATTTGTCTGTCAGAGATCCTTATTATAGGGACCAGGCATGACTATCATAATTTAAGTATTTCCATAGAGCATCCAAATAATATTTTTCCTTAGTTGTGATTTTTGAATAATAGGCAGGAGAGAATACAGCTGGAACACCCAAGGAGGAAGCCAGAGGTACAGTCTGATCAACAAGATCGCAGCTATACTGGAAGTTGTATTTGTCAATCCATATCATATCTATAGGAGTGATCTCTGCCACTTTACCTGAAGCAATAGAACATAAAAATGTCACCATTGTTCAGTCATAAAGTCTGAGGCTGACTATTAACAATGATGGAAAAATCCAAAGCATTGTAACAAAGCCAGTCTTAGCAGATTTGAGAATTGTTTCTCTTTGAGGATCTGAGGACTTGAAGACACTTGAATTAAAGAAGGAAATCTTTTTTTTATTGAATGTTTTTGCTCTTGGTGGGAGGTTTTGGATTTGGTTTGGTGTGGGGACAGGGATGTGTCTGTTTGGTTTGGTTTGGGTTGTTGAGTTTTATAATACAGCCAGAGCATAGTCATCTCCTGGTTGAGAGCTACTAGAAATTATGCTTCCGTTATAATAAAATGGAAAAAGCAAATATTAACTAGATAAAACATCATCTGTAGCTTAAAATATATTGTCTCACTTTTTGTACAGTAATAACCTTTCATATTTCTCCTGTCCTTAATTTTATTTTTTGCAGAATGTCTTGCTGGTATTCTTCTGGTCTTCATTTGACCAGAATCACCAAAGCAGTATTTTTAGCCTGTGAAGTTTTCTTAGACCTCACATATTTCAAAAGGTTTAAGTGTTATTGGCCTGCTCTGAATGCAATCCTAATACTGTTGGAGCACTCCACATAATATTTGAACTTTCCTTAATGCTTCAGTTGAAAAGATTCTTGTCTGTAAGTTTTATTACATTTCTCCCTGTAGTTTTTATTACCTCAGAATTGTTCTCTTCCTTTGCACTGAGGTCCAGAAAATCTAAAAGGCATGCCTGAGAAAAAAATACATTCCAAAATTAAAAGTTCAAATAGTTTTTTGAGTTTCACCTTTACTCTTGTTACATGATTAAATTTTTCAAAATTTGGACCCCATGCAGTCATTTACAGCTGTACAAAGTCCAGTCATGCTTCTATAATACTTTATGTAAATCAATTCATGTCAAAATTGCACTTCTTTAATTCACCGTATCAATTCTTTACTAAATGTTTTATAGCTGAAGTCCCCAGAGTATAATTTAATAAAAGGTCTGTATGATACAAGAAGGAAAAAACATTGCTGAAAGGTTAAAATTCATTTGCCTGAAAAACTGATGAACATCTGTCCAAAAGACCAAAAATAATTTCAGAGACATGATTTTCAAATTTAAGGTATTATGTCCCTTATCTTCTATATAAAGGCATGCATCACATATCATAGAATCATAGACTGGTCAAGGTTGAATGCGACCTTGAAGATCATTTAGTCTCAATCCTCCTACATGGTATGTCTTGTCCTCTTCTGTGAACATATTTCATTTAAACACTGTAAAACCTAGATAGATGTTTGAGGAGTTTGATTTTTATCTTTTCCCAAAAATCCTACAACTTGAAAAGAGACATGCACATTTGATGTAAGCTACATTTTGCACTGAGAGCACTAAAATAGTAAAAGAAATAGTACAATTCTCTGCAGTGGCACACAGAAATTTGCCTCCTCTTCAGAGAGCTCTAGTCTCAATATAACAGTTCTCCTACAACAAAAATACTACAGTCACACTGAAAAAGCATCATTTGCAAACACATAAAGGCATAACCACAGAGAAAGCAAACACATTCTAAGACTATGTATAGGGTGATATGCCTTAAGGAAGAGACGCATATAATGTGTGGAAAAAGAAGTCTTTTTCTCAAAAACTTAACAATGGCACATGAGTTGCCCTCTACTGGTATCTCTGCTCTTAAGTAATTAATGCATTTGGCCTTCTCTCACCAATAGCAAACTCAATTAAAAAATTAGTAATTACATTGACAGCTACAGGAGGAAACTACCATTCACCTCAACAACATCCACTAGCATGTCTGGTTTCTTGCACTGGCGCTCTCCAACAGCAGAAATCCAGCCAAAATTATGGTTAAAATGGGATCCACAAATGATTCCCAAAATGAAACAGTTTCTGTTGCTTGGCAAAACTCTTTGGAGATCAGAGTCATACCAGAGTCACATTTCTTTCAAAAGACACTAAAAATACTGTAATATTGTAAATATTGTAAAACTGTAAGTGATGACACCAAAAGTGAAGTAAGCTTCTACTTTGTAATCTACACGCCATACACATGTTCCACAATGGGTCCATGAACCTAACCTTAGTGTGATCCTTAATCCCTCACACTGTAGCTCTTGAAAGAGGTAACGAACTATAGCCCTATGGGAAAATACTCTTGCCAGATTTTTCAGCAGACAATAAGTTTATCAGGTATTGATATCCTAATCTATAAAATACTGGAAGTGTGAGTGGTGTGCCCTCACATGCTGCTACAGCACACGCAGTAGTAGCACTACCAGTAAGTCAGGTGTGGTGCAAATGCAAAGATAAAGGGAGAGGTATATGAGAGAACACAGCTCAGTCATGGTCAAAGTATACTGGGAGAAAAAGGGAGACCATGAACGATATATTTGACTCTCTAATGGAAAATTTTGTTCACACACACACACACACACAGAGAATATTATGAGTTGGAAGTTTTACTTAAATTACTTTTATTATGAACACAGTATTTATGCTTACAGTTAAAATTATTTCTTCAGAGTAATTTGAGCTATAAAAGATTATGTTTAAACAAGGTTTCCCTTTTTAGATTTAGAATGACCTATAGTTTAAATAGTTACAAGCAGCTCCACTAACTCTCATTATTATACAGGTCCTATCTTTTCCCCATATCACCTCCACTAGGTTAATGTATTAATAAATTTTTCATCTGCAGCTGTGATACACAAGAGATTAATATTTAAATTAAGTAATTATGCTATTTGTCTTTACCAAGATTTTAAACTGGCATGAGTACAAGTTAAATCCCTCCAGGTTTTTCAAGTCTAGATTCAAGGCTAGATGACAACACTGAAACCAATCTCTCAGATTAAAAATGGTACTTGCACACTACATGCAAGGACCTTGGGAAATTTCAGAAGATCATTGTTCTGATTTGATTACTTTTCCCCTCTAATTTTTCATATCCCACTTCTCAAATGCACTTCATTTCAAGAATTTGCATTGCAATAGAGGAGATGCTAGCAAATGAAGGCTCTTGTAAATCATATAGCCTTAATGAAAGGTAAAAGTCACATTAAAATTCACCATGCTTCTCTGCAGGAATTTGTAGTAAATATATAAGTATCATAAGCTTGTACCTCTCAAAAAAATTAGTCTTGCTGAGCACCCATCCATTAATGAAAGGAAACAGTAGTGCTTAAATAATGCACAGGGATTCCCCAACTGCTGAGGCCTGAAAATGGAGACCACTGTAAATAAATCAATTCAGTCCGTAAAAATGAAGCCGAGAACAGTATCATTTCAGAGCACAATTTTGTCAGAACATCAGAACTAACCCATGTTCTGAAGTGAAAATAAATATATAAATAAATAAATAATGCAGTGGACCATGTTGAGTTTTCAATAATGCGCCTAAAATTGAATGACCTGACATAAGCAATATGACTCACATCAGCAACATCCCAAGTTCTCGAGAGAATAAATCTACTCCATTACTGTAATACATGCAAATGTCCAAGAGGTCTTTTACTCGGGCACTGATTGAGCTTGATTTTCCTTATTTAGGAATGGGTCACTAATTCAGCATTATGGAAATTAAGAAAAATAGAAGACACATAGGGCAGTCTCATCAAGAAAGCTGAATTTTTGTAATGTCCTCTTGGTTTTGTGAACTTTCAATAACCTGTGATTTTTTCATACATTTCTCACTTTTTTATTCCCCTTCTTTTTTTCTGCTCCATTTAATTCCTTTTTATTTCTCCTGTTTGCAGTTACACAATAATCTGAGGAGACACTTCTGCATGCCAGGAGTTACTTTCAGCTGTGATGTAAAATCAGAAACCTTAATTACAGTGCAACAAGGTCAAAACATCAAGATAATAAACAAAGTATGGCTTCAAGTGTGAATAATTCAAAATTAAAAAACGCAGCAGAGAACTGAAAGTCAAAGGCACTATTGGAAGGTGTATAAAACTGCATCATAAGATCTTGCATGGCAATCAGATTTGCTGTCTTCAGCAAAGGAACACTTCATACTGGGAAGGACGACAACACTCTGTACCATTCATCTAGCCAGCATTACAGACTGCCATTGAGCTTTTTCATGAGGTCTCAGTTTATGCCCTGAAGTGTGAACTTTATTTTCCCTTATTTTATTTTGAATAATATTGCTGATAATAGAAAACTGCCATTTTCCCAAATACAGTCCAAGTATTATTTTGATGATCTCCAGTGGAAAAATATTCCAGAACCATGTCATGCACGATATGAAAAAGATTGCTTTGTAAAATGGTGCACTATTAACATATATATTCACAATCTGATTTCTGTTTACAAGTACCTGAGGGGAGGTTGCAGTCAGGTGGGTGTGAATCTCTTCTCCCAGGCTGATGACACCAGGACAAGAAGACGTGGCCTTAAGCTACCCCAGGGGAGGTTTAGACTGGATGTTAGGAAGAGGTTTTTCACAGAGAGACTGATCTCTCAATAGAATGGTCTGCCCAGGGAGGCGGTGGAGTCGCCATCCCTGGGGGTTCAAGAGAAGACTCGATGAGGTGCTCAGTGACATGGTCTAGACGATGGGAGGCTTGGATGGATGGGGCGTGGTGCCCTTGGTCCCACAATTGTGGGCCTGATCCCTGGGTGGGCGTTTGCGTGGGAGTTGGACTAGATGATCCTGTGGGTCCCTTCCAACTCAGAATAACCTGTGAACTTTGAAATTTATCCCTCTTTAAAATACATTCATGAGAACTTTTCTCTCTTCCTGTGACTGAAGTCAAAGTTTTCCAAGACAACTTTTATTTCAAATTCTTCACAGCTGCAAAGAGTCATCCTTAAAAATAGTGCTTCTCTAATACATATTTTCCCCCTTCTTTGCTATATATGCATAATACTGCATATATGTAAGGAGAAAAGGTTAGATAATACATGTAATTCACACACAGCAATTACTAAAGTGTCATGCCTACCTTTATATGTTATTTCATCCACCAAAATGTGGTATTGCTGCCATCAACTCAAAACAGTGATAAATATTAAAGTAAGTTAAAATAGTTAACAGTAAATATAGGGAACTTAAAACCAGATTTTGGTCTTGAACTTGTGGTTGCTAAGAAAAATCATATTCTGGCTTGATATAATTTTTCATCCTTTTTTGATCCAAAGATTACACACTTCAGCTGACATATCTTGAGACATGTGAAATACAGAGCATTTATGGCCTACAAGGAATGCAGGGTCACAGTCCAGAAAGCAATCACAGAATCACATAAAATGACAGAATATGCTGAGTTGGAAGGGACCCACAAGGCTCAGGTCTAACTCTTGGCCCGACAAAGAACCATCCTGAAAAGTCATATCACATGCCTGAGAGTATCACTCAAATGCTTCTTGCTGTGAACACTTTCCTGAGGAGTGTTCTAGTTAGTGCCCAACCACCCTCTGTGTGAAGAACCTCTTTCTAATATCCAACCTAAACTTCACCTTCAGGGAACTTCAGGACATTCCCTCAGGTCCTGCCACTAATCACCACAAAGAGATCAGTATCTGCCCCTTCTCTTCCTCTCACAAGGAAGCTATAAAAGGTGATGAAGTCTCTACTCAGTCTCTTCTTCTCCAGGCTGAACAGACCAAATGACCTCAGCTGCTCCCCATACAGCTTCCCCTCAAGGATCTTCACCATCTTCATTGCTCTCCTTTTGGACACTATCTAAAAGCTTAATGTTTTTCTTATTTTACAGTGCCCAAAACTGCACACCATATTCAAGGTGAGGCCGCCCCAGTGCAGAGCAGAGCAGGACAATCACCTCCTTTGTCTAGCTGGTGATGCTTTGGCTGATGGCCCCTAGGACACGGTTGGCCCTCCTGGCTGCCAGGGCATGCCACTAAATTAATGCCAACTTGTCTTCCACGAGGACCTTAGGTCTCTTTCTGTGGCACTGCTTCCCAGCATCTCCTTCCCCAGCCTGTACATACCTTCCCTATCCTTGGAGAAGAATCCAGCACTTCCCCGTGTTGAACATTTTATGCTGGGTTACAAACTGGTTGGAAGGGCGAGCTCAGTGGGTGGTGGTGAATGGTGCAACATCGGACTGGCGGCCAGTCACCAGCGGAGTCCCACAGGGGTCAGTGTTGGGCCCAGTACTGTTCAACATCTTTATTGATGGCATGGACGAGGGAATTCAATCCATCATCAGTAAGTTTGCAGATGATACTAAGCTGGGGGCAAATGTCGAACTGCCGGAGGGTAGGAAGGCCCTCCAGAGGGACCTTGACAGGCTGGAGAGATGGGCAGGCTCCAACAGTATGAGGTTTAACAAGACTAAGTGCCGGGTTCTTCACTTCGGCCATAACAACCCCATGCAGTGCTATCGGCTGGGGGAGGAGTGGCTCGAGACTAGTGAAGTGGAGAGAGACTTAGGTGTACTGATCGATAGGAAANGACGACACCAGAACGAGAGGGCACGGCCTCAAGCTACGCCAGGGGAGGTTTAATCTTAATGTTAGGAAGCGGTTTTTCACAGAGAGAGTGATTTCTCATATTGGAATGGGCTGCCCAGGGAGGTGGTGGAGTCGCCGTCCCTGGAGGTGTTTAAAAGAAGACTGGACGAGGAGCTTAGTGACATGGTCTAGCTGGGGGGTGTAGGGCTGGATGATCCTGAGCCCCTTCCGGCTCGGAGTGGCCTGCTAGACTGTGAGGGATCTAGGTTGGTGTTACCGCTCTGGGATGTGCTCTCGGTCTCCGTATGGGTGTTAGATGGTGAGTTGGACTAGATGATCCTTGTGGGTCCCTTCCAACTCATAATATTCTGTGATTCTGTGATTCGGTGAACTTCAAATGATTGGTGGTTGCCCAGTCCTTTAATTTGTCAAGGTGTCTCTACAGGGCCTCCCTGCCTTCAAGGGGGTAAACAGCTCCTCCCAGATTTGTGTCATCTCCACACTTGCTTAGTATCCCTTCCAGACCTATGGCCAAGTCATTTATGAAGATGTTTAAGGACACAGGCCCTAAGATGAAGACCTGCGGAGCACCACTTTTGACAGGTTGTCAGTCTGATGTTGTAATCAACTATTTTCTTTGGCCAAGGTCACAGATAACACTGAGAGACTTTTCACTGAGGTCTGTAAATGCCTGCTAAATAGTCCCTATTTATATTTGTCAAAAAAATATACATTAAGGAAAAATGCAATGGAAATACATAATCACATTCTGTAAATGCTATGTAAATTAGACATAGGGCTTCAAGTTTGGGGCTGAAAAAGGCTGAAACTGCATTTGTGAGTTCTTGTGGCTGGAGTCATCCTTAGAAACCAGGGATAAATCAATCTCTCCCAGGTCCTATCTTATTTGCACTTATGCAGTACAGCAAACCTTGCTCTTTTTCTCTCCTGCCTGTTACAAAACTTTGTTTCTAGAAATTAAGAAACAAATTCCCACTGAGTAATAACATTCCTTACACATTCAGGGGAGATAAATTATATCTTCACATCTTTTCATAAAACTCATCTTTTTTTAAGTTGTAGAACTGTGGAAATGTAGGCTGACTTTTCTAACATCTGAACTTCATATACAAGATGTTACTTCCACTTGGAGGAGTAATAGTGTCTTTGTCTATAATAAAATGGATGATGATTATGGGCTTGAGAATAAGTCCGAAGCAATAGACTATTAAAGGGTTTATGCTAGATGCAATTTTTAAGCAGACAGCTATATCTGGAGGCAGTCTCTAGCACTTCCATTCCAATCTGTTGAAAGTGCGTTCATCATCTGATAAGATTATTATAACACTGCATAAATGTTCTCCCTATTTACCCCAAAGAAAAGAAGTCCTTAAATCCTGACAGACTGAAGCATTCAGAGGCCGCACTGGTTTTCTTTAGCTTGACAGAAAGTCATTTCAGACACCTGAGTGAAATGTATCTACAACAAACATCCATAAAAAATTAAAACCATCTGTATCTTTTTTCATGGCTGGTAGTCTCTAGTGTTCCATCATGTATTTCTCCATTCACAAAGAAACAGAGAATTCCCTGGATTGCCCTGCAGGACAGCAGATGTATTGGAATGCCCGGTCACCATCCTGAATGCAAACTGTACTGTACTTGTTTCTGACAGGCAGAGTGACCCTTCGTCACGAGCACAGTGAGGGACACAGGTCCAGCTTATCACACCAGCTGAGGAAGCTCCACAATCAACATATGCAGAAAGAGCTGACTCACACTTTTGCAAGTGTTGAAGGGAGCCTCACCTGGAAGATGTTAGTCGTCTAACAAATTATTGGAAATGTCCTGTGACTTAGTGATTAGCCAGAACTGACAATGAAAACAACAAAGGAGAGTAGCAACATCTCTTCAAATTTTTCCAATTCATGCTCTCCAGAGGGGAGAAGAGGAAATAAGAACCAAACAAAACTGGAACTTTTCTATAGTATGTCAAAATGGAAACTTTCCTGAAGAATTATTTGCGGGTAAGGTATAAGGGCACACCACTTCTTACAGTTAGGAATCCTGCAAGTTGTTTTAATGAGAAAATTTTTATATGAAACAAGATTCTCCTATGTTTTAGTGAGGTACTCCATCCAGTTGAAGGAGAAATAACCTACTGGTAAAGCATCTCATTTCCAGTATTATTCTCTTGCCTTAAAAGAAATAAATTTTATAAAACTCTGATTTCTGTCCTTTGGTGGAAACTGAAAACAGTTTCAGATACTCTGGCTATCTATCATTAGATAATTAATCTAAAAGCACTTTCAGAGGTAGCAAGTAAGCAGAGAATCTCAGGCTTATGCTCTGAAGTTTCCTTAAACAGTCAGACATCCTGAAATATAATACATGTGCTTGCTAAGAAAAGTTTCAATATTTAAAGCATAAATAATAGGAATAACTCACTACACCATCAGTTCTGTATCCTAATGTATAGCAGCTGGCAGTATCATTTCAGAGCTAAACCTGAGTATCAGTAAGAGGGAAGAGGAGCCTTCTTTTATCAGCTGATATGCTCAGTTTCCTAGTTTAGCCTTATATCATTCAATTCTATCTGCTACCACACTAATGCAGCTTTCCCCCAAAAAGCATAGGTCTCCAGCCTGTGCAATAACTCAGTCTTCCCTTCCACCCCCCACCCTACACAGAAACATGCCAAGTTTCTTCTCAGATCGCCAGAATTTTGGGGGCAAGAGCCAGAAAACCCTCTCCTTAGAAAGTCAGGCTAAATAGAAACCTAATGTAATATTGCAATCCAACAAATCCAATCACTCAGACAGTACAATTCTTTTATCTTCCTCTGGTTTCCAGAGAGCTTCTTCTCCTGACAAGACATCCATATAAACAAAACCCAAGCAAAATAAAATAAAAAAAATACAGGAAATTCATACTGCAATAGGCAACCTGGATAAAGTTAACAAGAAAAATATAAATTGTCAGGGAAATATAATTATGCATTTTGCAATGAAGTGTTAGGGTCAGGAGGTGATACACTATCTGTGCTTTTCACACTTTATCCGACTTCTTAAAGAGGGAAATGGGCTGCAAGTCAAACTAGATGTTCATTTTCCCCTAAATGCAGGAGACACAGGAAAACTTCATAAATTTATCAGTTCTGATTGCCTACAGAGAAAATAAAACATTGCAGGTCTACAAAATGAAGGTAAGTCTTTCAGATCTATCATTCTTCAGAAAACAATAGTACTTTCTTAATTTCAAAAATGAACTTTCCTTACATCATTATAGATTAACACAGCTTCCAAAAAACTGGGCAACAGTAGGCAGCAGTCAGATGTGCATTGCTATGAAACAAAAAAAAAGGTGAGGTTTGGTAATTATCATGTTCTTATTTTCTGTTCTAGGGGAAAAATTATATTTTGAGGAACAAACTGAATTATTAAAAAGAACTAATTGATTCACCCTGCCAAAATGACATTGCAATATTCATTTTTCTTTAACAGATTTTTTAATGTATTATGTGATGAATCCTAACAAAAACGTTTATCAAATCAGCACCAATATTAAGCGGAATTTTAGTAAGGCAAGGTTTTATATCACACAGATTACATCCATTTGTTATCTAGTACCTCAGCCAATTTCATTCTCATTTCCCAAAACAATCTGCCTCCAGCTGCTATCCAAATTTATCCCTGCAAAATATTTTCATGAATCCTGAAATCTGTGAAAAATAAATGTAAAAATAGTGTTCTATCACAAGGAGAGACATGAGGAGGACAAGAGAAAAAAATATATTTGTAGCACACATAAAGTAGGCCTTTCCCTTGGAAAGTCCTCATCTTTAAGTGTAAGAACATGTTCAAATTCTGATGGCTTCATCAGGACTTTATAAGCTACTTACAGTTAATAATTGCTGAAGTATTTTTCAGAACACTGCTAGTTTAATCACATGCCTCAGTGTTTTAGCAGAATCAGTGCCTCTGCATGTTGGCAAAGTGAATTAACATTAGAGCAAATGCTATTAGCTATGGCTTTCCTTTTTATCAAACTGAACCCAGGGGGGCAAAGTCATGGAACAGATAGTCTTGTGTGCTATTATGAAGCAACTGCAAAACACGCATGACATTAGAACTAGTCAGCGTGGATTTCGGAGAGGCAAGTCCTGCCTGACCAACCTGATCTCCTTTTATGATCTGGTGACTCAGCTAGTTGATGATAAAAAGGCTGTGGATGTTGTGTACTTGGACCTTAGCAAAGCCTTTGACA
>WEKX01004446.1:88933-99888 GCA_013390025.1 Pitta sordida | reverse complement strand
GGCCTTTGCCTCTCTAGTTTTTCTCCTGCATGACTTGGCAACTTTCTTTAAACACACACCGTCTTACCTCCCCTTTTTCCAAAGGCTGTACATCCTCCCTTTTCCCCCTAGTTCTTTCAGGAGCTCTTTGCTCATCCAGGCCGGCCTTCTGCCCCTCTGACTCATTTTTTGGCCCATTGGGACCGCCTGCTCCCGCACCTTCATGAGCTCATTCTTAAAGTATGTCCAGCCTTCCTGGACACCCCTGCCATTAAGGGCTGTTTCCCATGGTACCCTCCCAATTAATTTCTTAAACAGTCCAAAGTCTGCCCTCCGGAAATCCAGCATGGAGGTTTGGTTCATGCCCTTTCTCATCACACTGCCGATTGAAAACTCTATGATCTCATGGTCACTACATCCCAGGTTTTCTCCAACCACAATAGCACTAGCCAACCCTTGCTTGTTTTTAAACAATAGGTCGAGCACAGCCTTCTCCCTGGTAGTCTCACTCACCTGCTGCATCAAGAAACAATCATCAACTATCTCTAGGAACCTTCTGGACTGTCTCCTCTCTGCTGTGTTAAGTTCCCAGCAGATATCAGGCAGATTAAAGTCTCCTGTAAAAACTAGGGCAGTTGATCTTGAGGCTGTCTCCAGTTGTTTTCTTAGTCTCCACCTACTCCAACATATAGGTCAGTATTTGAGGAAGAAAGGTCTACAAAGTGTTTGAGGATTAAATCACTTCTCAGGAAGCCAACTAAAATGAGAGAGGAGGCATTTCCCTCTATTTACTAGGTCGGAGCTAAGCAAGTAATTCAGCCATATGATTAGTACTGCCATACATTAAAAAATGTCCTTGAGTCCTGTTCAATTAAATAGGTTTCCAAGGCAAAATTAGCAGCTTTAAAGAGCAATATTTACCCCTTCACCTTGTTCAGCAGTTGGATTCCAACTAAGTCCCAATCTCTGCTCTGTTCAAATTTCTTAATGTCTTTTATGTATCCATGCTTAGTAGCCTAACTCAACTGTTACACAAAGAGCTTGAGTATTTATTTTATAAATGAGAACTCTGAGCACCTCAAGTTAAACATTACAAAGCAGATCCTAAATATCCTTATGGGTCCCTTCCAACTCGGAATAACCTGTTAACCTGTAATAGACCATAAAACAAATACAGGTTTTAGCTTTGTTTATTCTAAATGAAAATGAAAATTTATAAGCAATATTAAGTGGTGAAGAATGTCAGTTTTTGTCACTCCTGTATTTTCCAATGTTTACCTTAGTAAGTGTAACTCTGAGGGAAATTTGTGGGAAGATCAGAAGGCTTAACATAAATTGCATTGAGAGGAATGGAAGAATAAGAAAGAAAAGGTATTAAAAAAAGGTATTAAAACTTCTCTGATCTTATCATCAAGGTCTACTGGATTCCCAAAGACCAGTAACAAACCAGCTGGTTGTAAAACGAAGTATTTTTCCATCAGGCATTCCTCTACTCTTTAGGGCAGATTGGCAATGTGCACAGAATTATTGAATCTCAAATTAAGCATTTCTAATAGCACATCACATCTGTTTGTCTGTCATTCTGATGGTACACTGGGATTGTTGAATAATTTGTTTACAAATAAGAAAACAATCTGTGCTAAAAGTTTTGCAGATGAATAGGGGCATCTGGAGAAGAGCAATATTGTATTGATTGTTTTGGAATAGCCAGGGCAGACTGGAGGAAAAGTTGTAGACCATTACTCAACAAGATAGTATGTCTTCATGGCTCTATTAGCTCAACATATAATTTGATGTTGTTCCCAGCACCAAATAATGGTGCTATATTTCATTTACAACTAGTATTTCCCGTACTATCAGCATATTTTTTTCCCAATGTAAATTTCTACTATCAGATTGAATTTTGTGAAACTGCCTGCACATGGCCCTTTCAGTGACCTGAAGTAAGCTTGACTAGACCAGTCAAGGATAGGGCAAATAAAAGAAAAAAGCTTTATCAAGAAACACCTGACATGGATGGAAGAAAGCAAGCAACACCCAGCCAGATGGCCATCACTTCTAAGAGAAAAGAAACATTATTTTGTAGACAGAAAAAGGAAATGAAGTAGTAATTTCAATATACAGTCGTCCCTCTTCCACTTCACGCCCTCCCACATTGCGCCTTCACATCTTAGCAGCATGATTTTTGAGTGATGATCCTTTTGCAACTGCACATGCGTGACCTGGCATGCATGAATATTCGATTAGTCAGCATGAATATGCAACTCAACT
Organism: Pitta sordida; assembly: GCA_013390025.1. NCBI lineage: Eukaryota > Metazoa > Chordata > Aves > Passeriformes > Pittidae > Pitta > Pitta sordida. The sequence continues at coordinate 97,638 of WEKX01004446.1, read as the reverse complement.
CACACAGCTGCTGCAGCGGCTCCGCTCTTGGCATAGCAGGAGCAGCGGTGGCCCCTCAGCATCCAGCTGGAGCCCGGCTCCTGGGCGGGGTGGGTGGGGTGGACACAGCAGTGGCTCCACTCCTGGCAGAGCTGAGTGCCTGCCCCACTCCAAGAGAGGAGGCTTCATGCAGTTATGAAAGATTTAAACACTCTCAGGTTAGATGTGGTGTTTGAGACTTTCTCGAATGACTCTCCAAGACGTACTTGTCTACCTCATGTGCAGAGACGGAGTATGGAGAGACCACGTCTACCCACCTGCAGAGACCGGGACAGTGGCACAAGTGGGGCTCCTGCACCAGTGTTCCCAGCCGAGTGGAAAAGGGATTTTTCCTGGCTTGGGGTGGCTGTGGGTGCTGGGAAACACCGACACAAACACCAACACAGGTGTTTGTGGCAGGGCAGTGCCATAGCAGCACCAGGGGGTGTGTAAAGGTGCGGGGAGGATTTGCATATTAATGAGCTGCCATTCAATGTGGAACTAGGGCTTTGCAGAACCTGATTAAGACCACAGCTCTGTGATATAGGAGACCCAACTGTATAATTCCATGTTGAATTCTTTCCACTGTAAGAATCATATATCTCCGTGCCTTTGATAATTTCTTTTTCCAATATGAAATATTACCAACCATCACATAATGTACTTTCAAAACCAAAATGTTAGAATATTTTAGGATTTCTCCCTTAATCAAAGTTTTTCCTTTAAATGGCATGGCTATTTTGTGAAATTAGCAGCAACAGAAATCTTTTCAGTCATACAGTCAGCCCTCGATTATCACAGTACAACAGGTCTGGTGTCCCTTCCCTGCAAAGCTCTCCCCTCACATTGATAGACAGCTCATTAATATGCGCATTTTCTCCCCCATANGGAAACACCGACACAAACACCAACACAGGTGTTTGTGGCAGGGCAGTGCCATAGCAGCACCAGGGGGTGTGTAAAGGTGCGGGGAGGATTTGCATATTAATGAGCTGCCATTCAATGTGGAACTAGGGCTTTGCAGAACCTGATTAAGACCACAGCTCTGTGATATAGGAGACCCAACTGTATAATTCCATGTTGAATTCTTTCCACTGTAAGAATCATATATCCCCGTGCCTTTGATAATTTCTTTTTCCAATATGAAATATTACCAACCATCACATAATGTACCTTCAAAACCAAAATGTTAGAATATTTTAGGATTTCTCCCTTAATCAAAGTTTTTCCTTTAAATGGCATGGCTATTTTGTGAAATTAGCAGCAACAGAAATCTTTTCAGTCATACAGTCAGCCCTCGATTATCACAGTACAACAGGTCTGGTGTCCCTTCCCTGCAAAGCTCTCCCCTCACATTGATAGACAGCTCATTAATATGCGCATTTTCTCCCCCATAGCCCCACCCCATCAGCTCCGGAGCAGCTGCAGGGTGTTCCCAAGAGCTCCTTACATGATGTGAGTGGCTGGGGGAGTGAAGGGGGTCTCCTCTGCCCCGTCCGCACCTGGTAAGTCCTCAGGAATCATGACAAAGGGGTCCCTGAGCTCACAGTGCTGCCCTGTGTCCCCTGTGTGTTGCATTGTTTCCCTGGAAACAGGCTACAGGTGAGCGCTGATGGCTGCCCAAGGACTGTCACTGCTCATCCCCACATTAACAGGGGTGCCACCAGTGCCCCAAGAAACCTCAACAACAGCTCTACCAGCCAGCACCGGAGTGAACGGACCATCACAGCTGCACACGTCCGCTCCATCTGGCACAGCATGAGTGGTCTGTCATTCCTGTGCGTTGCCAAACTGACGCAGCTAGTCTCCATAGTAACATGGAATGCAAGCCCAGGACAGCAGGGTGGACATGTGAAAGCACCTCTACGCTCCTTTCCACATGGGGTGGGCAGCAGCAAAAGAGCAGGAGGGAACACAGCAGGGATTTCCTTTTTCAAAAATTTTTTTTACAATCAGTCTCAGCTACATCTGAATATGGGGATTACTGTGGAGGACCCCACCCTGTAGGGTGGGCAGTGCTGGCCGAGAGGTTTATGTAGTGCTCTTCATCCTCACCCCTTGTCCAATTTGCATCTGTAAAAGACACTCACATTCCAGCTCAATCATCAATTTTGCCACCTCAACTTTTCCACAAAGCGTTGTTAAGCCTAGCAGGAGGTTTGTTTTGTTGAGTTTCTTGAAAGCAGGAATTTGAAGGGTTTTTTTAGATCAATGTCTGGAAAAGTTTGTTCACTTAAGGATTGATGTTACCTAAAGTTCCCAATAGCCAGTTGGCAGCAAAGAGCCTTGCTTGTGCTGTGTGTCCTGCCCCACTGCTGCCCCACTGCCAGGCCTGGTGAACACACCAGAGTGGGGTTAACAGCCCTGGGGCCATGGTAGGCACTGTCCCAGGAGCAGGGGGGACCCATAGCAGCTTCGGAAGGGAATCACAGCTGCAGCTCCTTGGGAGACTCCCACACACTCCTCTACCCCAGCGGTGTGTCCCAGAGATTGAGGGGTGGCAGAGCCCTTGGGCCCCAAGGTCATTCAGGGTGGGGAAGCAGCGAGACAACTAAAATTCCTGGAGAATGCCCAGCTGCCATGGCTTCGGGGCTGTCTCCACATATTTTCTGGGAGCGTCTCCTGGCTCCAAATAAAAAAACCCAAGCGTTCAAACCCGGGAACTACTCGGAGTCAGGGGCAGCCCTAGCAAGGCTGTGTTCCCATGCCCGGTGGACACAGTGAGGTGGGTGGCTGGCCTCAGGAGGGAACACACTGGGAACACATCAGGGAGGTCTGAGAAGTACACATACCGTCCCAGCGGGAATGTGGTGTGACGGCGGTGTGTGTGCCCACTGAGTTCCGCACGATGGCTGTCACTGGCCGAGCAGTGTGCTGGCAGTCCATGCTGAGTGGCATGGGGGTAATTTGAATATTCATGACTGCTTGCATTGAATATTCATGAGCAGCAGTTCACACAGGAGCACTCGTGAATGCCCCACAAAACAGACTTCTCTAGATGCAGAAAAATCAGACCACGACTAAGTGAATCCACAAACAAGGAACTGCGAAGTAGTTTGACTGTATTAAAATTAGAATAAATTCCAGAACCTACTGTGCCCATTGATGCATTCTAAAAGACTGTTGAAATCACTGCGACTCATTATCTGTCTAGTAAAGATTAAAAATCCAAAGACAAATTGGCTCACTATTAAGAATGTACTATGTACTCAAGATATTTGATCAGTAACAAAATGCACTGTACAATTAGACATCACATCTGAACTGGAGAAAAGACCATATATTCCTATTTTTTCTGGGGTTTAGTCAGACACAAGGAAAATGAGTGCTACCTTCTATGCTCATCAGAATCTCCTAAGCATGATTCTCTACTGGGTAGGTGGATATAGTGGACATCTTCAAGACTAATTGCAGGATGTAGTTATATCGAATTTAGAGGGATCTCTTAAGCTGTATAATAAAGAGAACTAAATTCCATTTCTTATTAAAACTCAATTGAAGATAAAACCAAGTTAGCAGAATCCTGTGGATCCACAAAAAAAGAAATGTGTTTGTACGAGGTCTACTTCTTTAAGAGCAAGTTCTCCTGTAAGTTTAGCTTCCTTTATATTTATATTCCTTGCAAGGTTCTGCTAGTTACCTTGCAAGAGCTAGATAAAATTTGACTAGCAAGTATTAGATGGGATTAAAGTATTGACATTTATCATATATACAGTGGTGAAGGACAGCAAGGGAAAATTAGCAGAATTATCAGAAAATAATTTCAAAATCCACCTAGATTAAAATACAAAATAATTACAGATTGCCATGTCTGAACTCCATTCTATCCAGATCCATGGCTAGTTTGTTTGTTTCTATCTGTCTATATACTGTGACTTTACTAATACATAACAGAAAATTTTGAGCTCTAATCCCACTGCTGCTGGCAGGAACAAAACTTCTGAGCATGATAGAATAATGTTAAAGAGTAGCAATACAGAAAATGAAAAGATAGTAAAATACCCAGAGAGACTTAACTGTTCTGAGAATGTGACACCACAAACTAGAAACATGGAGCTTTTTCATGAGCAGGACCACATGCATCAGTGAGAGGAACAAAATAGGTATATTAGCGCCCAGAAGTTTGACAAACTGAGTTCACACAATGAAACATACATTGTACAAAAGTGTCAAAAAATAAAAAGATTAAAAAAATGGAAAATCTCTAAGTCTCTTGGGTAACTTTCACAAATCTTAGATACTATTGACCAGGGAGCTCTTATCCAGCAAATAGATCAATAAGCCCTCTTCCCTAATTTACCACTACATATACAATAACTAATCCAGTAGGTGCTAGTACTTAGCACTATGTCATTTAATCAGCATCTTCATTTCAAAGACACCATCAGGAATTGAGATTTATGTGTTAAGTACATTTTGAACATTAGAAAATTATCCCTGCATAGATGGCTGCCTCAAGTAGAGCAAGGGTAAAAAGACAGGTCAACAGATGTGAGAAAAGGGGAATAGTATGTAACTCATATTTGCAACCTGATCCACATAAAGCAGCACAACTAAGGCAATTATGAAAATTAATTTTGCCTAAAAAACTGAGTCATCTTACCTAAAACACAGTAAATTCTCTGGTGGAAGAACATTGTAGGTAAAAACCACACAAAGAATAGTAAAGATTAAAAAAAGAACAAAGTGTAAACACTAAGTTAAATGTAGGTAGAATATGTGTTCATAGGCACTCTGCATAGGAGTCAATATAAAGGAGAGGAAAGATACAAAGGTATAAAGCAGGGGGATATGGAAAACTGCTTGTATTGCCCTCACTGAATCTAAGAATAGTATAGTTGGCTCAAGTTACCCTGGAGTTCACAAAACAAGCTCGAGAATGGACACCCAGGAGACTGGCTGGACTACAGGGCTGAACAGATGTAGATGAAGTAGTGCTAGAGAGAGATCAGTCAGGAAGAAGCTGACCAAAGTCACCTGAAGAGACAACATAACAAATCAGTTGAAGGATAGCTTGAGTGGATAAGGACACGGACAAGGGGTACCTCCTTAGGTCAGTCAAGCAGCCAGTCTGATTTCTGTATGTTGTTTCTGATGTCATGACATGATGTTCATGACATGAACACAAACCATGGTTTAACACTCACACATATTTCTCTCCTTGCACAGATGCAGCACAGGTATTTCTGCTTCACTGTCAGCTTTTGAGCACCACAGCAGCTCCTGCAGCACAGCCCCCATCTGAGTGGCTGATCCTTGCCACGGACCTTGCAGAAACCAGTCTCCACAGCAACAAGTGGAAGCCTGGGAGAGCGGGGCTGATGCTGTCTGGTTTATAGGGATAGGTTCAACTTGCAGTGTGAATTTTTCCTAAGTGTAGTCTTTAAAACACCAAGTTAGTGCTTTTTTGAGACCTAGAAGCAACAAAGGTAAAGCTTGATTCATGAAGAAAAGAACTGCAAAATTACCATTACTTATCAAATAAAAGCTAATTAATGTCAACAGGAGCAGAATAAGATACTCGTTTCTTTGATCAGTAGTACTTTATACAACTACTAGCATAATTTATTTTAAATTAAGCAAAGCAATAAATAACAGATTAACAACAAGGATGACACTAAGAATACAATTACCGACTGAACAAATCCTGCAGATAAGCTTGTGTTTATCAAGCAATTGTTTTATTTACAGGAATGCACTGGTAGTAAATGACAGTTACAGAACAAGATAATTTTAGAGACATAACAAAACCATTTTTTGCTGTGAAACTGAGACTAACCTGTAGATGAAGTAACACTACTAAGGCTGAGTACTCATTCTCCATGATGAGAAAATACATATGACTTAAATTTCACACACATATACATTAAATTATCAAATGAGAACTGTTAAATGATTTTTTTAAGAACATATTTTTCATTTCCAAAATACTTCAAGAAGATGTAAATCCCCTTGATACAGTAAGATACTTTCTTGGTGCTAATTACTGAGGACAGGAATAGCTACAAATCTTAGCAATTTGCAACTTCTTCTAGTGAGGAAGACACAAAAATTCTTATTCTTGTTTGCAAAAAAGCACTTCTCAATTTTCTCCCTTTGAAAAGATAATTTGGAAATGCCTCAATACCTTCTTATCTTGCCACATTATGTTAGAGTGCACTTAAACAGACAGCATTTTGTTGGTTCCAAATAAATTCTCACCTTTCTTGCATTTATTAAAAGTAAAAGTAAGAAAACTAGACAACTCTTTCTTAAAACAATCAGTCACCAAGGGAATTTGTTCTTTTCTAAACTAAAAATAATACTTCTGTTGGCATGCTCCAGAGGAGAAACACTACTCTGGCCAATTTAAGATTTATTGTACTCCATAAGCAGTTATCCTTCTCTTTGTGTAGGCACCCACTGAGTTTCTGGTTTTGCTCATGTTTAAGTGTTGTCACAAAACCACCAAAAGCTCTGAGTGAAACTGACATTGCAAAGTAAAAAGCAAAATAGCTTCCTAAAATGAGGCTTCCTAAACATAGAAGGCAGGATGATTCTATTTTAATGTATGAGAGGCCATGTATTTCTAAGACAAGGAGAAAACCCAAATGTTCAAGAGCTGTTTCAAACACACCTTAACTTTTCCAGAAACTCTATCATATCTTCTGCTTTATATTCAGCACAGCAATTAATATCAAGCCTCTGGTCATCACACCTTGTGCTTAGGCTTCACTGTGACCAAAAAATAAAAAAGAGTGCCCCATTCTGACATCAACCTAGACCATATTCCTTTGTCAAAAGACCAAACACACAAGAACCAATCTCCAATTCCAACTAAAGAGATAAAACCAATGGTTAGTATAGATATTCTTATTATTTGGGTCATAGACGTAGGCTGAGTTCAAGAGCTTGGATTACATGCTTGATCATACAGTTGGCAGTTTTCGGCAAATAGAAAACCATGCAAAGATGCTATAAGTGTTTTCTAGAAACAAATACATCACAGATTTCATAACAAAAGACAAATGTACTATTCTTTCATATTTTCTGCTAATTTATTGCGTAAGATCGGGCAAAATCACTCTGTCACTGTGTACCATAATTTCTCAGCTACTGGATCATGACAATTACATTTTCTTAAATTTAGGACAAATCTTTAAAGGGTCATTTACAAAATTTTTAGGAATGTCAAGCAGGAAGTTTGAGTAAAATGCAATCTAAATCTCACAGAAGTAATAAAGGCTGTGTACAAACTGAACCATAATTTCCACAAAAGCCTGCACTTTTCTCTTCTGATTTTTACAAGCCAATGCAGGTCTGTCAGTAGCTACTGAAAAATACACAACTGGAGAGAGATATAACATAAATATCTCTTTTTGGTCCATTTAAGCAAAGATGGCTTTTTAAAAAGCAATGTGCATTTGTATCTCCAAATTATATCCTTATCTTGCCAGTGGCTATGCTCATCACTGAAATTAAGCCAGGATTTGGCACATTAATAATCAATAATTAAGTAGCAAAGATAATTATAGAGCCAATGGGGAATTTACAGAGAGGATTTGTTAGTTTATAAATTGATTTGCGTTTTAACAGGAGTTTTTATAACAAGGTCTGTGTGGATGTCAGTAGAAGGAACCTAGAATATGGTCCATGGCTTTCTGCCACCCTCAGATTTTAGACCATTTCAAAGCAGAGCACTTGTTATGAAGTGAAGAAGGAAAAGTCAAATAGTTGGTTTTGTTAACAAAAGCAATTTCCAACCAAGTATCAATTTCAACACCCCTCCGTAAGCAACCGTAAAGTGTAATGAAGCCAGTGAAGCAATGTTCCCTGTCTTCTGTATTGCTGTGTGAGCCATTCATTCACTATTATCCTGGGCTCCAGCTGCCTTGTTTAATGAGGCTAATGATCTGTCTGTTACATCTCTGGCATTACTGGCATATGCAATTGAATAACATAACATTACTTTAAAACAGTAGGTAAAAAAATGTGTTGAAGTAAATGAATCTGTGTGTCTGTAGGAGCCCAGCAGTCATCACGCTCTTTGCTCTTCTCATGTTTTGAAAGATTCTGCTGGCAATGTTTTTCAGTTTCTTATATTGTAATTAAAGGTGTTTTCTTTCTGTCAAAATTCACCTGGTATACCCATCACTGAATGATCCATGTGTCTGTATAAATGAGCAAACACTTACTAAACGAGGATTTGGACTCGATGATCTCCAAGGTCACTTCCAACTTTGCTAATACTGTCATACTGTGATACTGTGATTTAATATCAGTGCCCACAAGAGAACTGGACCAGCAGTGGCATGGAAGGAGCTGGGGTGCAGTATAACCCCCTTGTAATCCAAGAGGAGGTAGTCAGAGACTTGCTGAGTGGCTTGGACCCTCATAAGTCTATGGGACCGGATGGAATCCACCCGAGGGTCATGAAAGAACTAGCAGATGAACTCGCCAAGCCACTCTGCATAATTTACCAACAGTCCTGGCTTACTGGTGTTGTGCCACAAGACTGGAAATTGGCCAATGTGACACCCATCCACAAGAAGGGTAGGAAAGATGATCCTAACAACTACAGACCAGTCAGCCTGACCTCAGTCCCATGCAAAGTCATGGAACAGATGGTCTTGTGTGCCATTACACAGCAACTGCAGAACAACCATGACATTGGATCTAGTCAGCATGGATTTCGGAAAGGCAGGTCC
>WEKX01004446.1:60724-81040 GCA_013390025.1 Pitta sordida | reverse complement strand
AAAAAAAAAAAAAAAAAAAAAATTAAGATGTGTTCACCATACATCTCATACTATATCATGCCAACCTGAGACAGGTGACAATTTGTATTTGTTAAAATAACACTGGACATTTTAGCTACCTCTTCTTTCCACATATAAGTATAAACACTGTAATATTGTGAAAACAGTGTAATAGGTTACAGGAGGACCTTTGGAGAAACAGAAAGATAAAGACCATGGCACCTGACAGGGAGCAGAAGAAAAAATAAATTAAAGTAGATTGCCGAAATTTGTTTCACAGCAGCAATCTAACATTTCTGTCAGACACCACTACAATCTCTTTCAAACATAACAATGGCTTTATCATGTAGGAGTTATGTACTCAGATTGCTACCTTTCAAGGGGAGATGTCCTATTTCTTTTCATGGATGAAAGCCATAAAATTTAAATCAATTAATTAATTCTTTTAAAAAAATTTTAAGAATGTGAAATCAAAACATGGAATTGTGAAAACAATTTTAGTGAAGCATTTCATTATTGAGTTTTTTATTAATGGATCTGGTACAAATGGCAAAGCTATGTCGATCTGGCATGAGAATGATAATTGGAAATGCAAAATTTTCCGCACAGAAGGCTCCAAGTTGATGAACATTATGCTGTTGTCCAGACATTTTCTATGTAGCATAACCAGTCATTTAATCTTGTTTCTGATTCACGGTATGTTTATAGAGTTGTTCACCGTTTAGAGAAAAGTTGGCTAATGCATGTTACTAATGAGCATTTGTTTTCGCTTTTTGAGCATTTGTGGTTATTGTTAAATCAATGACAGAATCCATGTTATGTCCTGTATATTCGGAGCCATATAGGATTCCCAGGGGTTTCTTATAAAAGGAAATGCATGCACTGATCATCTTGCTATGCCAATTTTACAACAACCATTGCCTCACATGTTCCAGAAGACCCAATTATCCCATGAGTTTTACCATCAGCATTATGTAAGCAATTTGCCCTATCATGGGGTGAGGCCAAAAAATTATCCATTCTTGCCCAGGCTGTCAAAATTTTGCTCCTACAACATACAGATACCAATCCAAGAGGTTTACAGGCTTTACAAATTTGGCAGCCTGATGTCACCCGTATTACAGAATTTGGTACATTAAAATATGTGCTTTCTCTGGAGCTATGTGGGCAACTGCAGAGTCTGGAGAACGTAGCAAATGTGATCAAACATTGGCAACACAGTTTTGCTGCCTTAAGAGTCCCACAGCAAATCAAGCCAGACAATAGCCCTGGCTATATGGGCCATGTGGCCGAGACATTTCTATCTCATTGGGGAGTCACTCATATTACTGGCACTCCTCATTCCCCTCGTACACAGGCTATGGTGGAATGTTCTCACCATACCCTCAAAGAAATGTTACAAAAAGGGGGAATGGAAGGGGTTAGTCCACATGGTAAAATACAGAAAGCACTTTATGCACTCAGTTTTTCTGTTGATAACATATGCAGGTACTCCTGTCATTTTATCTCATTTTTTCTCACTACATATCAAGGATCTCATGACATCTCCATAAAAAGTGAAGGTTCTGGTCAAATCCCCTAACAGAGGACAATGGGAAGAGTATTACAGACAGTACTGGAACCAATGGAAACGAATGGGGCAGGAAAACAGCAAGATAAACCTGGATCATAAAGCAGGAACCTCCATATGCCCTAGTTGAAAATGCTGTTATTACCAGAGCGGAACCCCAGGAATTAGAGCTGTTAGGATCAATCATTTGTGAAAAAAGGTTTAACATGTGTTGGTATATTTTATGCATTGTAGTATGTTTGCCTTATGGTATGCAACATGTTCAATGTGTTCCTGACAAGTTTTTGAAAGTTGTTGTTTTGTTGTAAACAAAAAATAGACAATTATGGATATTAACATATTTGGTTTCTATGAGACACAGCAGTTAAACAAGGGTGTGGTTTACCAGAACGAGAGGACATGGCCTCAAGCTACACCAGGGGAGGTTTAGACTGAATGTTAGGAAGAGGTTTTTCACAGAGAGAGTGATCGCTCATTGGAATGGACTCCACAGGGAGGTGGTGGAGTCGCCGTCCCTGGAGGTGTTTAAGAGAAGACTCGATGAGGAACTCAGTGACATGGTCTAGCTGGGGGGTGTAGGGCTGGATGGTCCTGTGGGTCTCTCCTGGCTCAGAGTGGACTGTGTGCCTGTGAGGGATCTAGGTTTATGTTCACCACTCTGGGGTGTGAGTTCGGTCTCTGTATGGGCGTTAGCTGGTGAGTAGGACTAGATGATCCTTGTGGGTCCCTTCCAACTCATAGTATTCTGTGTGTGTGTGGTTTAGTATCTCGGCCCCCTGGTGCTATAGCTAGTGGTAATGCAGAAAAAGCCTGCCAACCGGAGACTCAAACCAATGGATATATTTGGCATGAGCGGGAACTGCCCTAAAAACATATAAAAAGGACTTGAGAACACAATAGTTTCTGGTTTGCACCTGCATCTGGGTCCATGACTCCATCTCCACACTAGCTTGCTTCTCTACCCAATAGGCAGCAATCTTTTCCCAAAAGCTATTCAAGCTCCTCAAAACAACCCCTACTCTCATCCTCCCAGCCTTTATTATTTATCCCTCATGCAATGTCTCAAGGCCTCTGTGGACCTTAATATTGTAGCATTCATCCAAAAACATTCATGGACCTAGCCAGGAGAATAATGCCCTTCCAGGGCCAAATCCAAACTGATGCTTTTTCTCCAACTACCAGGTATGTATTGAGGCAGCTAGCTACAGGTGACAGCCTCCCTTTTGTTTTAACAAGCAGAGCTTCATCTGGGGGAAGATCTGGGGAACCACACCCCTGAAGCACTCTTTTGCTTCTAAGCACTAATGTCTTTTGTGTTTTTTCTGAGAGCTTAGGTCTTGACTCTTTTCTTCAGTCATGTTCAAGGCACTTAAAAAGGACCCAAGATCTTTAACACAAACACATTAATAACCAGAACAATTAATGCCTAATAAACATCTCCACATGGTCTTCTAAATAGTGTTAATAGTTTCAATTATTTGCAATCATAACAATTAATCACTTAGTCCACATGTTAGCAGTTTGCAACCAAAATGCTAAAATTTCACACACAATTTAAATGATCTTAACTAAAGCAATGACTTTAAATCAAAATCTTAAACTAAAAATATAACCAAAATACAAAAAAATTCACACAAATTTAAACCTTATCTTAGCTTCTTATCTTAACCTAAACTTAACTCTCTTAGCTTAACCTAAACAATAATTAATCTCCTTAACCCGAATTTATCTAGAACCTTAAACTTATCTATGTAGCTAGAATTATCTTAACTAGAATTATCTTTACCAAAACTTACCTAAAATTATCTGCAGAAAATTTTCTATCCCTAAAGGTAAGATCTTTAAATTTCCCTATATTTGTAATTCAGCCTTTGCATTCTCTACAGAGCCCAAAGGTGGCAGTTATTTATCAAAATTACACGTATCAGGAGATGTCAAATCCATATTACTCTCAAAGTCCTTCCTATTCATTATACTGTTACTGGCCACAACGGCCAGGAAGGCTAAAAGGATGTTTTCAGGAGCTGGTGTTGCTTCAGCTGCAGGCTTCTTCAGGAAACGTCTGAGCAAGACCTGTGCTATTCCATAGGCCTTCGTCTCTTGGTTTTGACAGCTTCTGCATTTGAGGAGCTGGGTTGCTTCTTGTTAACGATAAGGCCTGCTAATGACAAAACACAAACATATCCCCTTCCCCATGCTAACAACTCGACTGGGCCTTGATGATGTAGGCCATCCTACATGCAGCACTTTGCTTTTTTTAAAATGTAGTTAAGCAGGGGTACAATTTTCTTGCTCTGCTGTAGCCAAATTGATCCAAATTTAAAAACTTAAAATTTCTTTGGGTGTCATATTTCAACCTTTTTGTTTTAAAAGTGGGGCACTTTACACAGAATGATGTAGTTTGATCGTAGCTTGTCTTTAGGGGCTGCAGGGCTGCCTGCTTTATATGGTAGACTTATTAGCAAAGCACTGGCTCCAGTGTTTACACACATCATGGCTTTTCTCACCTTACAAGCTGTGCATCTGCACCTTTTTTTTGCTTTTTTTTTTTTTTTGCTGCTATTCAGAATACTTCCGTCAATGTTAATTTCTTTTAAGATAACTCTTAAAGCAGTAAATTGTATTGGTTGACTGTTCATACGGTCACATAGCTTATTTTACTGACTCTTTTACAACAAAAAAAGTTTGAAGAATTTGTCACAGTAAGTTCAGTAATTTTTAATAAAAATATAAGAATTTGTTTCAACCTTATTTAAGTCTAAAACAACTATAGGCTGGGAATGGAATGCTTGGAGAGTGGCAAGGTGGAAAGAGATTTGGGGGTATTAGTGGACAGCAAACTCAACATGAGCCAGCAGTGTGCCCAGGCAGCCAAAANACCCTGGACGTGTTCAAGGGGAGGCTGGACAAAATGCTGAGTGATATGATCTAGATGTAGAGGATAGGTTAGTTGGATTTAGGTTGGACTAGATGATCTTCAAGGTCCTTTCCAGCCTTATCTATACTGTGATACTGTGATACTGTAACAAACAGTATTAAATTGGATCCCATGGTGTATATTATGTAGTATGTGGACTGCCTGAATAATGGTATTCTTTTAAAAAAGTACACATTAGTGCCAGAAACAGTATGAGTCACAGAGAATGCACACTTTTTAAATAAACTCACCTCCTACAAGTACTCTTATTTTTAATTACCCAGTGAGGGTTTTTTATTTCTTGAATGAGATATGTTAAGATAAAGGTTCTCCGTGGAAAGTTTTAAGGACCTGTAGAAAGTGTACAGCCACTACAGAGGGACTATATAAACCAGGCTCTGAAGGTTCTCCCAAAGCCAGTTCACATCCTCGTCCAATACTCACTAAATACCTACCTTGCAAACTCTCATGAGCCAGTTCCTAGCTGTAGGAATTTACTTCTGTGAAAGCTACAATTGATTTAACAAGTTAAGATTTTTCATACTTAAAAAGAAACTTTTTGCATCCCCATGAAACCAGTAGCTCTCATCCTGAAAAAACTCTAGTGTGTATCTCTTTATTTGTTAAACAGTATACTGAATTCAACAGCAAGGATGACTCAGGAGCTTTGTGTCTTGGAACTTCAGGTTAAAGAAACATTTCACTTTTATTCTAGTATTTACCTACAAAGCTCATTTGAATTTGTTCTCAAGACAAAGGGATCTTGAAATATCAATCAGAATCATTAGCTATATATTGCTCCACAAAATGGCAAGCCCAAAATAGCACATGTATCTGTGTGTTAAAAAATTGTTCTCATGCTGTACACGCAAAGAGGAATGTCATTGCAATCCCACGTTTCTAAATCATATACACAAACCCCAGAAAGGCAGTTAAAGGTGTTATATGAAGTTGTTCCAAATATGGAGGAAACAGAGCTGGAATTCCAGACTGAGTGGTGGTGGCAAATATAAATGTCGTCGCTGTATCTGTCCCTTCCACCATCACCAGCACACCCAGCCTCAGATCTCGCAAAATTTGAGGGAATTTTACCAGCATCAGGATATCAATTTCAGCAATACTCTGCTGAACTGAAAGCCTGGCTTTTAAGAATATTTTTAAATTAGTATTTCGTTAGTTATAATTTCTTTTTGTTATAACTGAATATTGATACACACAATTTCTTTTATGAAAAAAATGTGACCTGTAAAGAAATGGGGTGGGGCAACAGAACAGCAAGAACTGCAGAAAAATAAAAAAACCAAACCCAATACCAGAACCTTTCATTAAGAAAACAGTAGCTTAATCCTGCTTTGAAGTGGGTGTAATTAATTCAGGGATTAATAAAAAGACTCCAGAATTAAGACCTAAAATTCTACCAAAACCACCTTGTTTCCATTCTGAATGTCTCTTTTTATTTGTAAAGGTTGGCATTACAATTGAAAAGGACTCAAAATGGAGTAATGTACACATCATTGGTGTTTCATGATGCAACTGATGGAGTCCCTGAATGGATATTGCTTCAGCTTTGCTGTTAAAAAATAATTTAACAAGAAAATCTTCAACTCCACTATCGACCACAGGTGGCAGAAATGAAAGAAAGAAAAAAAAAAGAAACCAAAATTACTGTCAAATTTATAACATATACATTGTTGGTTGATGACACTTGTTCCAGATGTACAATAAAGCCCACAACACTTTATTACTATGGATATAATTATTGTGAATGTTTTTTTCATGTTGATCAACTTGTTTCTGAAGATTTGTTTTTTGATTGTTTTAAACTTGCATAATAAACATGCAATGAAACAGTTCTTGTTAAAGTGTTTTTTGCAGCTGTCTTCTATTTTTACAAAGATTTCATAAAGTAGCAGTGTTGTATCAGAGCATTACCAAAATAAGAGCAAAAGCTAAAGAGGAAGGTAAATGTGAAATGAACTCGATGAGAATAACCTAATCTTGTCCTGAGACAGTCCAGTCTTATTAAAAAGATGTGCACAATCAAATCCCTTCCTCCCAAACCCACAAAACTGACAAAATAAATATTAACTTGGAAGAAAGGGAAGACATAAAGAAAAAAATAATGTTATCATGCACTCATCTTCTGCATAGCTCAACCCACATATAGTAAGGCACTATTTCCTCACAACTTAGTGTCCACAACAATCTTTTACAGTGCTCTGTGAACTATATATAGTTCCTTCCAGGATGATGAAATAAACAGACTGAATGAGTGTTGCTACCATGTCACCCCATGTGTGATCTTAGAGACAAGGGCATCATCTGGCAGTTTCAGAAATAAGCTGTGTCAAGTCTCTACTTGTGTGTGCATGTTATGTATAAGGACATATTTTGTCTGTGCAAGTGGTTGGTTAATTTCCAGAGTTGCTGTAACTTTTCATTGTTCTTTACTCCAGTGTTCTCAAAGCAAATACATAAGAAAATAAAAGCACAGTTGGGTCATTAAAAACAGAGCTTTGGTGCTCCAAAATGCACGCAGCTTTGGAGATTTAAGAAATCTGTTAGACATTCCCAAAAGAGATGGGAAAGACATGGACATTTTTGTCCAGAAATCCTAATCTCTGCTTAGTTGAGCTGGTCTTCATATTGTTTTCGGAAGCAATCACCAGCAGGGAAAAACTCCCAGCATCGTTCTTGGTACATTTTCCATACATAGGACTCCTGAAAGAAACACAGTTTAAATACTTTAACTTCATTGAATGAGAAAGCACCGACCATGACTTTTTTCTCTTTTATTTATAGACCACTTAATATTTTTTTGATTCTGTGCATGTCAGATTGTATATCAATCTACAAAATCACATTAATGATTTTGATCAGTTTAGAATAGCTTTTAGTTTTTTGCCACCTAGTCAAGAATCACTATAGAAAGGCATAGAAGAGAACCGGTTAGTTTAGTTCTAGTACATTTACAGAAAGTTGAAGGAAGCACCAAAAGTTCGGAAAAACAGCAACAAAGAAGAAACTTCTAAGGAAAATTTGTTATAGGTTTCATTTTAAATATATGCACAAGCTTTCATATGGACTTATTCAGAAATGTAGACATAGATTATTATACACAGATTGTAATAAAAAAAATGCAAAGACTATTTAAAAAGAATCAACAGGAAGAAATGAAGAGTGCTGTTTTCATAGGATGCACAAATATTCTGTTTATCATTATTTTTGTTTATAGTCTATATGGATATTTTGTTGGAGAATATCAGGTCAGATAACAACACAGGAATAAAAAGTGCTACAGAATTGATATCCAAACTAGGATTAAGCAACCAAACTCCTAAGAATTGCTTAGAAGAATAATTAAGTTCTATACCATATAGGGAACTATTAATTAGAAAACTTTTAGTTTTTCCAAGTCTGAATGATTTTTATATTAGAATCAGTCTTATTTAATAATTGTTGACATTCACACAGTTGTTCAACCTACCTGTCCTGTATGCTCTGTTTCATCTTTGTTAATCAGATACATCAGAAAAAACCTACGAGCAAAGAAACAGCTATTTTGAATACAGTATTCTGAAACATTAGGCAATCCACAGGGAGATGGATATTTTTAGCACGTACAGTGATAATGCTGTTGATGGACTTAGAAGTTCCAGAGATCCATTTATGATAATATTCTGACATAGATTAAACACACTGTTGACATTTAATAATTGTTCAACGAGGAATATGCTAAAATGCAAGAGATTCTGTTTGACTGGATGTTAGGAAGAGGTTTTTCTCATTGGAATGGTCTGCCCAGGGAGGTGGTGGAGTTGCCGTCCCTGGAGGTGTTTAAGAGGAGACTGGATGAGGAGCTTAGTGACATGGTCTAGTTGGGGGATGTTGGGCTGGATGGTCCTGTGGGTCCCATCTGGCTCGGAGTGGCCTGTGAGCCTGTGAGGGAACTAGGTTTATGTTCACCACTCTGGGGTGTGTGTTCGGTCTCTGTACAGGTGACAGCTGGTGAGTTGGACTAGATGATCCTTGTAGGTCCCTTCCAACTCGTAGTATTCTGTGATTCTGTGATTTACTGTAGTTGGCAATGCAGTTTAAACAAAGATTTTCTAAGCTTTCTAATCTGAAAATTATAATAGACATTTTGGCCAAGAAAACCCAGTCGGAAGCAGACAGAGAATAGTGCTTGGAAATTTCTCTTTTTCATCTTCCCACGAGTAAAAAATACTGAAGATGCCTAAGAGATTTCTCTTATTGAAATTACAGGTTGAGGATATTTTACTAGTGTACACAACTGAAGATCAATGTGAGCAGAGAAGTAAAAAACATTGGTCTTGGGGGCTTGAGACAGATGACATTCACTAGCCAATAACTGCAAAATTTCACTGATAACAGACATTCTCTCTGAACATATGTGAAAACATAAAATATGATCATGCACAGAAAGATAAACCCCCAATTCCTCAGGATGATACACATAAGAGTACGTATACTATAGTATCAGGATGGTATTTAGTTAGTAGGAACAAAATCCCACATGATGGCACTTTTAATGTATTTTGTTTGCACAACCTGATTTTCAGGTGGATACTTCTTATAGGGATCTTTGACTTTACAGCCTCATTATTTTGTGCACATACAATACTAGTTTATAGACACAAAGTAACAATCCATCCTCGGCTTCATAGTCACAGCACTAGTATAAAGTACACTCTGTCACTGGGTTTTCATATGTGAGGAAGAGTATGATACAGTGGTTGTAGACCTGATAATTGGCTTTATTTCCAGATACAAAAAGACTGAATTTAGTGGTCATTGGTGCCCTGTTCAGATTTTTCAAAGGCGGCCTTTGGTTGATTCCTCCTAGCTCCTCATTGCAGTTTCTCTACCCTTTGCCCCAGGTTCTCTTTGTCAGCCTCAGCACTCCAGTCAAAATACCTTGTTCAATATAAGTTTTCTCCCTTTTGCCATACTCCTTTGCTCATTGCTCCTCTCTGCATGAGTCTTCAGGCCATGTACTTCACACATCACATTCAATTTTCACAATGCCTCCACAGTCACAAAGTTTCTGTTTTCCATCTACAAGCTCACACAAACTTGGTGCACCACAACGAAACTGGAAAGACAGATCTGATATTTGCTGCCCTTGCCACAGAATTATACATTCAGACAGCATGAGTGCACATCAAAGCCAAACAGTACTGATTCTTACTTAAGCAAGAGAGATAATCAAGGACCTGCAGAGGCTGCAAGGGTCATGAGTTAGTGAGAAGTTCATTTTTACTGTACTCACAAATAATTGGCCAAGTTGTGCTCCTGTAGTGTGTGTGTTTCAAAGCCATGGGGCACTGTATCAAAGTAGTCATTTCCTATTCCACAGATAAAGCACTTTGTCTAAAAGAAAGAATACACAGCACTTCAACACTATGTATAACCCTTGCCCCACTTTGAGAAAAGCCCAATGTAGAAATTTTCTTCAAAAAGGCAATGCATCATACATGTGCTGATCAAAAAGGCTTTTTTTATAATGATAGAGACTGGATACCTCAACCAAAACACTATTTAAATAGAAGCTTAACTACCATCACAGTAGTTTCTCATTGTGTAAAAAAAAATAATCTTTGCCAGCTCTAATTGAACAGGTCTCAGGAGACAGAATGACATACAATGGTCACAGCTGACTGTTTTAACACTAAGTAGCATTGTAACACATGGCAATATTTACATCAATGCCTGTTGTGCTTGTCCAGCTGAAACTGAATACACTCAAAGTTCAGATTACAAAACACAGTAGGTCTGCAACACTTTTCTGAGTTCTTACATTCATACTTCAATGACAGAATAGAAAACCACTAAGTACAGGTTACTTTCACACATAGATTAGCCGAAGAAAAGTATGTCTAAGATGAAACGCAACATGACAGTGTTAACACTCTGTCTTAGAAACCCCTAGTTTGAAGATTCCAAAAGACTTAAATAGCCACAGAGCTGAAATTCATTATAATATACATTTTATGATATTGGTTCATGTACAGAACTCTATTTTCATCTTAGTTTAAAAACCTATTCACTAAAACTGGATCACATTTTAACTGAAAACTAAAACATTTTAAATGAAAACAGATATTCAAGAAACCTGAACATAAGCATGGTTCAGCAACTGGATGTTCTTACCTCCATGTCTTCCTTAACTTGCTCTTGCTGGTCTCTTAACTCACCAAAAGCATCAATAATTAAACCTAGGGTTTAAGTTAAAGTTATTTGGTTGATTAGATAATTAATGCTTAAGAATTGTGACAAAGATTATTTGGAAATCCAGGGATAATGTAACTCTGACAAAGGATATTAAATTAGAACCTTATGCAAAAGTAATAGAAGCCAATATACATTCCAAAGACAACAAAAACAACTCAATATATAAAAATGAGCAAGACAAAGAAACTGGATGCCAGTACCATTATGAATGATTAGACAGGACAAGCAGATTTCTGTTTTATTCTAAGTGCTATAATCTTGACTAAGTACATTATGATCTGGTTTTACAGTGATTAAGGCCATACTATAGAAACTACTAATGCCAAACTGAAGATTTGCCAGTCAAGAACATGAGATGTTGTCAGGGGAAATACTGACAGGTTCTGCTACTGATTTTGTCCATACAAGCTCACATAGGATTGATTACACTGAACGAAAAAATTAAATTATATCGTAAGATTTCTAATCACTCCTCTTTCTAATTTATAGGTAGTTTTTAGAAAAGACAATGAGAAGATAGAAACTGTAGTGAACATCCATATTCTTAGAGCGTAACATTTTGTTTCCATTGATCCAATTGGAGCTCATTGATTTTATGGAGACTTGGAAGAGCAGTTGTATTGTCAGAAGTCAGCTAGGTGTGGTTTACTATACAAACCTGTTCTTCATGGTCTGCCCCTGGTGGCCTGTGTGAAACTTAGGTGTGTGATTACCACAGCACTAATATCTTTGTACTTCTACCTAGTGCTTTCAGTCTCACCATGGGTTATGACAAAAATATACCTTGGATAATTGCAAGCAGGATAACAATCACAAAGAAGAAGAAAGTGATGTCAAAGATAATCCGATAGATTTCATATTCATCTCCTGCTGGATCCTCTATTTCATCACCAATGCCTCCACCTGCACGTACTCCAACGTACATGTGAAACATGTAGCACTGGAAAACACAAAACAAAGGGACACAAAATTTACCTGCAGCCAGGAGTAAAAATACCCACTGTTACAACTTCACATTTGCTAGAATTTGCTAGAACTGGTCTATTATGATCTAGGAAACTATACTATGGTAAGCAGTTTTTTCTCTCCTTTGAGGTTATGCACATTTCTGAGAGAGAGGAAAAGCTGCTGGGCAGCTGAAGCTGCAGTATTTCATGGTCTGTCATTAAGTAACTGTTCAATAAGATCAAAAGTTCAACTACTACAAGCCCAGAAGTACTCCTTGATTCATGCAAAATCATTTCAGCAATTTGCAAATAGGAAATATCACCACCACCTTTCTCTCCTTTCCCAACTTCATAGCTCGAAAGTGAACGACTTTTCCTGGTCTGGGTGTTTCAAACACAATTTAAAAAAAAAAACCTCCAACCCAAAAATAAACTAAAATCCCCAACCAAAAAAAGCGCCACTTTTGTGAATGCTTGTGCATAGAAGAGGCTAATGATTGAAAATATTTGAGAATAAGAATGATTAACTATGATCTGAAAAGTCGTACAGTAGTTCTCTCAGTATAGTTATGTGGGACACTGACAATAGAAAATTTCCAGTTTATCATGTAATAATTTAACTATTATAATTTATTATAATTATAATCTATTATTATTATTTAATTATTATATCATTCTCTAGAGGTCTGGAGCAGAGGATTGCTTTTTTCTTTAAGTAGCTTCCCAAACTACGGGTCCAAGGTTCTCACTCCTGATCAAAAAACAGTGATGACAATAACTAACTTTTAAAACCCTAACCATACTGTCATGGGGAGAGGCCTTTTGTTCTATTGTAAAACTTTCTCCTTTTTACTGGAACAGACATTAAGTATCTCTTATATCTCCCGTTCCCTCCCCTGAAAGGAATGTGGCATGGAGGACCCTGTGTCTTATCTTCCCTCCCCTGAAAGGAACATGAGGAATGTGGCCACGGGAGGGGCTTTCTCCTTTTCACTTGACAAACAATGGAGGATCCTGTATCTTATCTCTCCTTCCTGGCAAGGCATATGGCATGGGGAGGGGTTTTTTCTCCTTTCTACCAGACAAACAATGGAGGATTCCTTTCTTATCTTCTTATCTAGGGGAAGGGCCTCAGGGCCAGGGCAGGCTGAATGACTGCCAATGGCATGTGAAGACATGCCCACAAGGCATGTGACGTGGGAGGGGCCCGAGGCCCTATAACTACAGCTCCTGGGCTCACAGAGATGGGTTCATTTGGACCTTCGGAACTGAGGATGCCTTGTTTTTTACCTCTGCCATTTCGCCCAGGACCACATGGACCTTTGATTTCTCATCTCAGCGCAGCTTCTCCCCTGCTGACCACTGGATCTCCCTGCAGCCCCTCGGACATTTCGGGAAAGGACTACTAGCTGTTTAGTCCACTGGTTTGCCTACCCTGAACCCTATTCCCCTGCCCCTGGCGTCGTGGAGGTGCCCTGGTTTTCCCTTGAACTAGGCACCCCGTTGTGCTTGTTTATTTTGCCACTTGTTTACAGTTGTCATTGTTCCAGTGTGGGTTTGGTTTTTTTCTTTTAATATACTGTTATTGTTCAAACATATATTTGTTATATTAATTTTTTCCCCTTTCTCCCAGTGAAGTTCTTATTTCTCTCTATATATATAATTCAAGTATTTCTAAATTTAATTCATGCTTCATCTTAATTGACCCAGGACACATACAAAAAATTCATTCTTTTATTTCTATGCCATACTATCCCCAAAATCCACTATGTAAGAAATTCCTATAGTAACACACAATGTTGAGTGATCATTGACTGAGAAATCTAACAATTTCTAGAGCTAGTTTATATTCCACCACCGAAATGTAGTAATTAATGAGTGAATGTAGTGTTAGTTATTTAAAAAGCTTTAAAAGTTATTTTTTAATTTCTAAAAAATTATGTAGTATGTACAGAAGACAAACCTGATTTTATAGTATAAATCACCTGCTACTCTATTCCTGCCTTTCAGACAGTATTTTCAAATTATAAAGCAGGTCATGCCAGAGGGTCTCTGCAACAAGCAGGGTCCACTATAACCTTGGACAAAATTGATTTCTCTGTGCTTTATCCATTCAGGTCATCACAGCCTCCTAAGGATGCAACAATCTTTCTGAGCAAACTGATCCATTGGCTCTCCTCACTCAGAACACATTTTTCCAGTTTATGTCCATAGTCTCCTGTCCCTTGCTGTTAAGAACCTGAATTTCTCTTCCCAATAACCACTCTCCAGGTACTGGGAGCTGCTCTTACTCTCTTCTCCAGATCAAACAAGCTTAATTTCCTCAGCTTCTCTTCCGATCGCAAGTGCTCCAGTACCTGACAGTTTAACAGCCCTTCACTGCGTTATGCTCAGGTTTATCTGTATTTTCATTGTACTGAATGTCACAAACCAAAAATACAGATGTACTACTCTGCCTCGGTAGTTTATCTATTTATTTTACTTTTAAACGTTGTCAACTCCCTGGAAGTGATTCATATTACATAACAGACTGAAATACATTTAACTTTGTTGTACATAATTGCTTTTAGTTTGACTAAGTACAACACATCTTAGAAATTCATTGTGGTTTAAGTTCTGCCTCCCATCCACAACTCCACAGCCTGGCACTGCCTCAGTAAGTACAAATTAATTTTCAGTGCTTCTGAACAGAGGAGAGGTTTCATAACAGATTTACCCATATAGGATAATTATGGCAACACCAGAACGAGAGGGCACGGCCTCAAGCTACGCCAGGGGAGGTTCAATCTTAACATTAGGAAGCGGTTCTTCACAGAGAGAGTAATCGCATATTGGAATGGGCTGCCCGGGGAGGTGGTGGAGTCACCGTCCCTGGAGGAGTTTAAGAGAAGACTGGACGAGGAGCTTAGTGACATGGTCTAGCAGGGAGGTGTAGGGCTGGATGACGTTGGGCCCCTTCCGGCTCGGAGTGGCCTGCTAGACTGTGGGGGATCTAGGCTGGTGTTATGCCCTGCGATGTGCTCTCGGTCTCCCTACGGGTGTTAGATGGTGAGTTGGACTAGATGATCCTTGTGGGTCCCTTCCAGCTCATAATATTCTGTGATTCTGTGATTCTGTGAATTTGTGTTAAGAGAAACTGATAGATTTCCAAACATAAATAAATATTCCAGTACCTACATTACTTATGAAAGTCCTTGCTTATAAATGACCCTCCTCCTGAATGGCCTGTAGAACCTCAAGGTCTAGAAGTACGTTAATCCCTCGCTACTTCACAGTTCACCATTCACAGCTTCAATACATCATGGAGGTTTTTTTCCTGCATCTTTATCAGCTTTACCGTATTTACCATTTTACCGCTACTTCATGGATTTAATTTATCATGGCATCTTTCTGGAACCGAACTCCTGCAATATTCAAGGCATTACTGTACTGCCCCTTAACAGCCCAGCTCATCTTCACAACTTGCAGTTACAGAATGACAGAATCAATTAGGTTGGAAGAGACTTTTGAGATCATCAAGTCCAACCTTTGACCCAGCACTACCCTATCTACTAGACCATGGCACTCAATGCCCCATCCAGTCTCTTCTCCAATACCTCCAGGGACAGTAGTACCTCCCTGGGCAGCCCATTCCAATGCCCAACCACTCTCTCTGTAAAGAACTTCCTCCTAATTTCCAACCTAAACCTTCCCTGGCACAGCTTAGGACTGTGTCCTCTTGTCCTACTGCTGGTTGCCTGGGAGAACCTTCACAACTTCATTTCAGGTAGTTGTTCTGCCTTTTTTTAGAAACTATAGCAACGTATACTATCACATTTCTTCTACTCCTTTTTAGATGGGTTTGTACGCACACACTGGCCATTCGAGATGTTCATAACATTTATTCCTTTTACTTCAATTATTATTTTTCCTACTTGTTGGTTAATGATGCCACTGCATGAACAGGAATTACAAGAAGGTCAGGACAAAAGCAAAATATTTATTTAAAAAATCCATAAAGTAAAATAAGACTTACTGTTAACATATCATCACATTTCATGTCTGGCATATCACCATCTTCACTCTTGTTGTAGAACTTGCGGAAAAAATTGAATGCCACTACTGTATACAAGTATACTACTACTGCCAGTAATCCCACTGTTAGGACAAGCTGGAAAACAAAATTATAAAATGCATGTAACACCACCATGGAATTATGCTTCACCATACGTACCAACAGCAGGAAATCTTTCTTTAATTTGTCTCTGAGTATCCTTGTATTACATAGTGAAATATCTGCATATTTTCACACAAGGATTGTACATTTCATCTGTTTTATTTTTAACAAAGACTAAGTTCCAAAAACTTAATTAAAAAGATAAATCTTATGGATACATACATAATTTAACAGTTCATTAGAATCATATAAAACCTCCATAATCAGATGAAAATATCTGAAAGTTTACTCCCTAATAGCAACAGTACTAGTTAATATCACATATTATACTGTTGCAATATAGTATTTCAACTAACTTAATATGGAAAAAAACCTACATCTATGAAATAACATTTAAAATAAAAGGTTCCTAATATTTTAGTATCTACTTCAGAGAAGAGCAGCAAGTACAACACTGCTCAACAACAGCATCATACAGATTTTACTTTGAGCTTTAAGGAAAGAAGCAGGAAGGGAACTTTAGTACACTGTACATTGATAATTCACTTGTGCAGCTCTCAGATCTAAAAAGTTTCTTATGACAAATAATGCCCCCTTACTTAATAGGTTATTTGCTAAAACTTCAGGACTATTTCTAAAAGGTAGAATACTTCACTTTTTTTCAGGTGCAGACTGATTTGTTTGGCTTTTTTATTCTTTTAAGAAATCTAAGAATTTAAGAAATTACAGAATCACAGGACACTACGAGTTGGANTTAGTCTTGTTAAACCTCATACTGTTGGAGCCTGCCCATTCCTCCAGTCTGTCAAGGTCCCTCTGAAGGGCCCTCCTACCCTCCGGCAGTTCAACATTTGCCCCCAGCTTGGTGTCATCTGCAAACTTGCTGATGATGGACTCAATTCCCTCATCCATATCGTCAATAAAGATGTTGAACAGTGCCGGGCCTAACACTGATCCCTGTGGGACTCCACTAGTGACTGGCAGCCAGCTGGATGTGGCATCATTCACCAGCACTCTCTGAGCTCGTCCATCCAACCAATTCCTAACCCAGCATAAAGTGTTTCCATCCAGTCCATGCTCTACGAGTTTCTCCTGAAGCTTATTACGGGAAACCATGTCAAAGGCTTTGCTAAGGTCTAAATACACAACATCGTCAGCCTTTTTATCATCAACCAGTCAAGTCACTGGTTCATAAAAGGAGATCAGGTTGGTCAGGAAAGACCTGCCTCTGCTAAATCCATGCTGACTAGTTCTAATGTCATGGTCGTTTTGTGGTTGCTGCATAATAGCACACAAGACTATCCTGTTCTTTAAAATGGAAAGAATGCATTATGTTGATTGCTGTAAGTTCAAGAAACAATTTTTATGCTGCAAAGGCAACTGAAATTTGTCACAAATTAAAACAAACAACAGTTTATTAAGATGAGATCATACTGAAGTCTTCTATATGCCATGTGCTTCATCAGCTATTTTGAAACTTATTGTATCCACTTAAATATGTATTACTTCTTAAAAATGTTGACAAGGACAGTTCATTTGAAGAGAGAATTAAGTTAAAACAATCATCCTTTGCATTAAAAAAATCATTGCTAATTATTTTATGGTTTAGTATCAAATTTGCTTAGAACAAAAGGGAACAAATATAAAAAACCTGAAAAATACCTTGCTAGTGATAAATTTCAAAATGGCAATTTTTACCCGACTTCTAAAGCACCTAGATTGTTAAAAGGCAGAGCTAGAGTTTCATTTTATTACAACACAAGTATATACAACAGAGAAAACTTTTATGTTATCATTTCCCGCTCACTTGAATGAGAATTATATTAGCTGGAAGAACTTCTACACAGACCAAGGGTGGCTTTTTCATAATTTGAATTGTTTATCAAATTTCTTTGAAATGGTAAGGCCATCAGCCTTGAGGAACACTGAGTCTCAGGTTACATTAAATGTCATTTCTACAACAGACTTCATAAGACAAAAAGTCTTTTTTTTTTTAGGAAAACATTTCTCATCATCCAAGAGCTGGGTTTCTTAAATAGTCCTCTAACAGAAGAGTAACTAGGTCTCAACATACTGCCATACATTCTAGTCCTGTTTTCTTATGACTATAAATCCCATTGACTAGTTTCCTCATGATTAAAGGACAGTTCTGTTGTCAATCCACAGAGCACCTGAATTAAGTTATGAAGTGATCTTTCCCATGTACTCCTTAAGTAAAAAAGCTGAAAAGAGATAACAATTGATACCTGTTTGCCATTATGGGTCACTGAGGACAGGATAGTTCGTAATGTCTTGAATCCCATTGCAATGTCAAGGAGATGAGCAGCAAAGAAAAAATTGTTGTAATGGCCAAGGACAGACATGGTCATGTACCACGCTAGGTAAAGGAAAGACTAACAGAAAAAACAAGTACATTCAAAATCAAAACCATGGCTTTCATCTTTAACTTAACTCAAAACACTAACAAAAGGTAGAATTTTCTCAAATGTGCTCTTCTTTAAACAGCAAACAGTTTGTTTTCAGCACAGAATTTTCTAGAGATCTTTGAGAATTTTCGCTTTGTGTAAAAATATTAAATCCTCAGAGTCCCTAAGACATGGGTAAAATTGAGAAATTCTAAATTTAAATTGTTAAAACTCATTATGACATTGTTAGACCCTTATTTGTAAATGTTTCTGCTGTAAAAGAACTTTACTCTGATTTACTTTACTTTTTTATTCATTTCTAAATTATTACATTAAAATATTACTGCCCTAATTTAGTTAATCACAAATTATAGGACTCTGCACAGAACAAAAGGAATTTTAAACATGAAGTAAAATTTGAGTAGTATACTTTTACCACAAATACAAATTTCATTTTTTCTTCTATCAATTTTTATTGATTTTATTTTTATTGATTTTACATAAAGACAAGTGCATATTTATAAGAGAAATTACAATCTGTTCCCTTAGAAAAAAAATTAATCCTAAACAAATGCTGTTTACAGATCATGCTGTTCTAGACGTAGAGACTTCTTGTTTGTGTTTCCTGAGTAGTCAGATTACACCTTAACTCTCTGTCAATACTAGCTCCAAAATAATTTTTTTCCCCAATCATTTTTCCTACCAGCAAAATAAGCTGTTAGGCAAGCAATAATCATAAGATTTGACAATCGAATGAGACTCCCTTTCTCAAGTTTTTAAAATAATCTGCATCATTCTGTGGTACATCTTACTATCAGTTTCAGTGATACAAATCTAGCAATTCCAGATACACAAACTGTACAGATCTGATTTTACTCCAGGAATATTCAAGTGTTCATAAAATGTATGAACAATATGAGAAATGGCAATTATAATTTATATAGTCAGTTATCTAATTGCAGAGTACAGTGCTTGCTTATTGCTTGTAATAAAGCCTATCAGAAGGGGGGTAGGAATTTGCTGAGGTTACTACCAACATAACTGTGAAAATATTTTGACAATGTCTTTTTATACTTCCAAGATTTTCTTCATGTAGTAAATTAAACACAGTACCGAGTATTTNAAAAAAAAAAAAAAAAAGGCTGAAAATCAGATGTATAAATACTGTTTTGGATTCATCAAACCTAGTGGTGACTGATTTCTACAATGTTGTCATATACATACAAGTGAAATAACCTGACTTTATAATCTGTGAAGAAAAAGAGATTTTATTTTATTTTTAATGCAACACATATAAGCCTGAAGTACGAAGCTGACAGAATTTGCATCCCAAAATGCCAATTCTTTACCTTAGATATGATAGCATACCTTGGATGACACAATTATATTAAAGACAGATGAATTTAGGTCAAATGAATCTTAGAGCTTTTGTCCTTTGGTTTTGCCACTTATTTAGGCAGGAATAAATGTTAATAAAAAGGAAATGTATATTGCAAGCTTTTGCAGAAACGGACCCAGGCAATTCTCCCAAAGGAAAGGGGAAGAAACCATAGTAACTAGGGGTCAAGGAGAGAGAAGAAAAATCTGTTCACTTGTACTGAGAATGAAAATGTTACATTCTGTAATTCTCTTCTGNGGGGGGTAGGAATTTGCTGAGGTTACTACCAACATAACTGTGAAAATATTTTGACAATGTCTTTTTATACTTCCAAGATTTTCTTCATGTAGTAAATTAAACACAGTACCGAGTATTTCATACCTCCCATTGAAACATTTTTTTATTAACAAGTGCATATTGCTTTTTAGAAAGGAAAAATACATATATGCCTGTACTGAGACACTTACATTGCCTGTACTGAGACACTTACATTATCAGTGAAAACAACTCCTAATTTCCACATCTGGTATTTAACATCAATGGAATTTAGCCTGTAAAAATAAATAAATAAATTGCATTTTAAAGTGAAACAAGGGAATTCACAGAATATTCTGAGTTGGAAGGGACCCACAAGGATCATCGAGTCCAACTCTTAACACTGTCTCCCTGGCGGGAATCGAACCCAGGT
>WEKX01004446.1:22296-54368 GCA_013390025.1 Pitta sordida | reverse complement strand
CTAGCTCCAAGTTTCTGTCTCTGGGCTCCAACACATCAGCAGTGTTGTCCAGTTTTTACCTCTCCATCTTCAGTCTTAATGCTTAGACGGATTCTGCGGTCCTGGTTCTCTCTCTTTGGTCCATAGGTTTTCACCATGGTCAGTCCAATTCACAAACAGCAGCGGGATGCCTGGAAGAACATCTCTACCCCTTCTCTCGTAGGCCTGGGGGCCTTCAAAACCCTCAGCCTCCCGACGCAGGTTCTGAGCTGGCACGCTACATCTTACTACTGAACTTTTTTTTCTTCTCTCCCAAGTATGTTATTCTGCAGAGACGCCTGCCTTTATCTCTAACTTTGAAGGCCATGGCAGCACGGACAGCTCAGGCAAGAGCTGAGCTGTTAACCCCCTCGCTACCAGAGCAGCAGAAAAAAACCCTAAACCATAACAACAAGCTAAGTAGTAGAGCTGAAAACAATCATACCAAGAACAGTGCTAAGGAAAGTATTTTTTGCATCAAAATTCCACAAAGAATACCTCAGCAAAACATTTTTCTCTTGTTACACCAGATTATGACAGCATGCTTTTTCCTTTCTTTTTTTTTCTTTCCACTGTTTGTCCATCATAGCACATCTGAGGCATGGGTATGCCTTTATGCCTGCTACTTTTGCTGCAGCACAGAACTTTGTAAATAGATATTTGTGTTCTGAAAGTCTATTCTTACACCACACAAACATTTCAGCTCTCATCATGTTGGATTTCTGAAGCGGTGGCATGAAGCAGGTATTTAATGTTAGGCTAGGTAGTTTTACTGTAGCATATTGTCTAAAAAACGCAAATGTTTTCCATTGTGGAACTTGATAACTAATATTTTGACAAATTTACCTTATAGAAAAGCAGAATAAAGTTGATGGCAAACGCAACAAATAACGCCAACATCCTCATGTTGTAAAAGTTTCGCGCAAAATAATTCTGAAAATAGAACAGAACATAAATAAACTATGCCTAATAAAGTTTCAACCATTATGGGGCTTTTTCCCCTGTGGAAGCTTTTAATGGAATTTTAAACATAAATAAACACAAAAACTCCCCAGACCAGCAAATATTTTGAGTGACATACGAATCCTCCTCTATTCCATGTGTTCAATAATGGATAAAAGACCTTTTGTTTCACTCCATGTAGAAAGGATGAAGCCTTTCTAATTGCCTCTTACAGGTTTTTCATTGTCCTCTCACTACACTTGGAAACAATAGAGACATCACAATGCAATAGTAATGTAATACTAAAACCAAACACTTCTGCATATAAGTTTATTAAACATTTTTTTCTATTTCAAAATCAAATGCATTTTTACCTACGTACCATGAGTAGAAAGCTTTATGAGGCTATCAAAATGATTGCAGGAATGTATCTTCTCCATTCCTGACAATTCACAAACCTTTACAGCATGCATTATGAATGCTTTAACTCTCCCATAGGAACTCCTCAATTTTTCAGCCCTAATCATAGATGATTATTCGTGAAATATTACATGAGACTATTAGGAAAAAAGAAAGACAAATCTGCATGACTACTACATGACTAGCCTTCAAAAAAATTAATCAATTCAAAAGGAAAAGCTAAACACTTAATTTCTTAATAAGATTGAGTGCAGTTTTGTACTTTTGCTATGTTATTCATGTTAGAAGTGGGCTGTCCCTACACAGTTATCTACTGGATAAATAGCAATATGTAGTGTATTTCTTTTTGCTTTGCATTTCACACTAACCTCAATGAATACATGGAATCTCCTAGCTAATAAAAGTGTGAATTTTAGGCAGTTCTACAGCAAACTCATGTATATCATATTTTACTCAGAGATGCTCAGATGCAGTTATACTGATTTAATTAGTTTATTTTCTACAGTTTTTGAGAAGTTTGACAAACAGTAACTTGTTACTCACAAAAAAAATAAAATCTATAACATCTCCTCATATTTATTTCAGGTAAGCTTGTAACTTCCCAAAGTTGTCTCTCAGAGAATGAAAAATCCTACAGGCTCACTAGCTGCTGTAAAAACTCAGTAAATTTTATTCCCATGAAAATGCATGGATGTTTTCCAATGATGCACAGGCATCTCTGAAAGTCTGAGAGTGAGACAGTAATTCCCTTTATAAAAATTAATATCTTGTATACTAATTTATTGGTGTTTATTTTCTATAACATTCCCATTAAACCTTTGCTTTATGTCCTTTTCATGGATGATAGTGGACAGAAAATTTGGTGGTCCATTAGATGCTATTTGGCTTTACCTTAGTAAAATAGTATGTTAGTGTATGTCTCTGCTAACAGCTAAACACATAATCTAGAGAACAGCTTACAAGAAGCTTCTGTTGATATGCAATGATATTCTTCCAGAAAACTGATTCCTGAACTTCTGGTTCTCCATATCTGTGTGTATGAAGTTGTCTTAATTTCTGTTTCCCTTTGTCTTCATTGGTTTTCTCTTCTTTTTCTCCATCTTCTCCTCTTAGGATAAAAATGAAGTCAGAATCATAAGTCAGGTTAATAAATCACACCTTGAAAGAGGCTATTGCATCTTTTAATGAGGCTCAAATAGTCATAACGCACAATTCATGCACATGAGACAAATCCCTCTTCAGTCTAAAGTGCTGGCAAGGATGACAGTCTAAGTCTACAGATAAATTTACTGGTTTGGCATCTTGAAATGAGAATGCTAACTGGTAGAGGCAGATCATCAAGAATCTGTCAACCGTATTACCAAAGTGTCTGCCTCATAATCATGCAGCTAATAGTTGAAGTAACAAAATGTCTGTAAGCTGACAGCTGTATATCGGTGTCAGTGCCTGTATGTCTTAAGTGCTCCCTTCCAACCTCATGCACTTGAACTATCTCGTTCCCATAAACTTTGCAGAAAACTTTGGTTCTTCTTGCAATTACAAGTCAAACCTCAAGTTTTAAATTCTGTATTTCTGCCCACCTGATGATATCACAAGTACCCACTCCAGGAGGAGATGGGAGTAGGAGTCTGTTGGCATCTGATGTGTGATTATCACTATGCTGTCACATTACAGAAAGTCAGAACTAGTGGGCTGTCTTCTTTAAAGACATGATCTAAAGAGCTGTGAATTATCTTAGAAGTTAAATTGACCTGTCAGCATGATAAATGGAAAGACCAAGGAAGTCAAACCAGAGTGAGAGATTAGAGATAACTTCTAAGTTACATTGTTAGTTTCTTTGTAAATGTCTACAAACAGGATGTTTCTTTGTTTGATGTTCTAAGATGCTTCTCATCTTAGAACACACTTGACAAACTTTCCCTTGAAAGTTTGTTATGATCAGAGTAATTTCAGGGCAGCTGATAGTGCCCAGTACTGTACTCTTTAGAGAAAAAGGGTAGCATTGCAACTCACACAGTAAAGCACAGCAATCAAAAGTGAAATGACCTTCAAAAGTCAACATGACTCTCTTTCAAAAAGTTACACTGGCTGACTTAGAAGAAGAGTTTTTGTTAAGGGCAAGTGTTTGTCACCCCAGAAGTGCAATAAGTCTGAGACTAAGGGATCTTCTAAGAATCTTCGCAGTGATATATCAGCTACGGGAACTGTATACTGAATTATACATATATCAGGAATCAGAAATACAGGGATGGAGAGCTATGGCTTTCACTGGTTAAAACCAAGAACTATATTTTACTTTCTACTATTTTTTATTCATTCAGTAATTCATTAAAATTAAATTGGAACCTAAAGGTTTTGGAAAATCCAAATAACATAAAATATGTCATAGCAAATGGGAAGGGTAAAAGAGATTAAATTTCTATCACTGACATATAGTAGGACTCTGGAACTCAGGTGCTCTTACAATGTTTCCAAGAGATTTTCCTCTAGCTTTCAGATTTGCCAAGAAAAAACTCCATCAATCAAACTTATTTTAGATGGACATTAGAAGGGAGGCTTCTGCAAGAGGCAAATTCATAGAACAGGAGTGGTGATAATTACATGGCATTTCCTTGCAAATGTGCACAGATATGGATCGTTAAAAAAAAAATTAATTGCGGAATGTGAATGGACAGAAAATTAAAGGCAAAGAAGTAATTACAAATCCAGCTGGGATTCTTTCAGTGAAACAAACCACATTTTGTAGGATCCAAGGTTAAAGTAACACATACTCTGCTTTTTCAGGTTCTGATTTTGTTTCCTCTTTCTCTTCCTTCTCCTCTTCTTTCACCTGCTCCTACAGAAAGTCAGGTTTAAAAATGTGTCTAAACACTATTACACAGTCCAGAGTTAGTAAAAGAATATCCAGAGTGCAGAATGTTAAAACTTGTTTTGTTTTGTTAAACAACTGAAACCCTGAAACAAGATGATACTTCAATTTGCATTAATGAAGAGGCAATTTAACACTGAACAAAAAGTAAACCAAACCACCACATAGTTAGAGAAGGCTGTGGAAATTCACAGTTTATGACATCAAGTTTAGGACATCAGAAAGAGTAATCACCAGTAATGATATGTGATTTCTTTAATAAAAAAGTCAGAAAACCCTGAAGAACATATATGCAAATTTCATTTCCAGACTGTACACAACATATGAAAGAGAGAAACATACATCACAAATAAAAGTACAGTTACCTGGATTTTTTCCTGTACCTCAGGCATTGGAGCTAAGGAGGGAGTGCTCAGTAAATCGCTCAAACCCGCATTTGGGTTGTGAGGGATCAATTTATATTGTCCACCTTCTCGTTTCAAATCCAACCCAAATATATCTGAGAGTAGATCACTCTCTTCTGATAAAGTTTGCAGATCTGTTAAGTCTTCTGTAGGCAATGCAGCTTCTGTTGGCTTCCTCTCCCCCTCTTCCCCTTCTCCACGCACCTCATCCTGAGTGGGATCTGGCATATTAGCCAACAGTTCAGCCACCTTGATTTTCTTTGCTCCTTCTACCAGGCTTCCTCCGAGCAGCAAACTGCAGATGATGCGGAAGAAGCCCCGAAAAACACTACATGCAAAATGTAGTAAGCCCATCAGAATGCTCCAATAGGAAGAAAACAAAGCCATGACCATGTCTTTCATGGTCATTTTCTTCACTTTTTTCATCTGTTTCTTTAGGCTCTTCATGCTGAGCATCTTCATAAGAGTCATTAAGTTATACTTGAGTGCTACTAATGCTGACTTCATGGTCACGAGAGAGAAGAAACCCATTCTAGGATCTTCTTCCTCAGGATTATCTTTCTCATTCTCCTCTTTATTTGCTGACCTTTCATTAAGATCTGATTCAGAGATCTGGGCAGCCAGCTGCATTTCAAAGATGGTATCCTCACAGAAGTTAACAAAAAGCTCCATCTTTTCTTTCTCCCCACCTTCATTTACAACATCAAATATAAATTGTCGTTTTGACTCTTTTACCTGAGGTTTCTCCCACTGAGTCCGACTTGACTCACTTATTTCAAAATAAACTCGTTCAATGCGCTTTGCACTACCCATGATTTCTATGCGTCCGAGGAAAGGTTGAAAGTAATTCAGCACACTCTCTGACAGTTCAAGAAAAGTTTGCAAGCGGGTATCATGGGGCATGTGTTCTGAGAGATTGGTCAGGAGAACAGCAACATTAAACCCAATGTCTTTTGCAGGTTCATGGAATCGTTTAACAAACTCCTCATAGTCCAAAGTCTCATTCTCATCTGTTTCAGCACACGACAGCAGAAACTCAGTTTCAGACTGAGTGTAATGCTTATGGCTTTCCATTGCCCTGTGAAAATCCCTCTTTGAAATTATCCCTTTACCATCAGGGTCATATTCTTTGAATGCATCAGATGAGGTCAAATCCTTCAATTTTAAGAACATATCAAAAAACTTCAGAATCATCTCCACATTGTTCGATGATTCCACAAGCATATCGACCATCTGCTTTCCAATGGTTCCATTCACAACATTACCTAGATGTGATGGCATGATATTAGAGATAATGATAGCAGTAAATGTTTTGGCAGAAAAAAGGGTATTATAATGACTTTAACAAAATAATGAAAGAGTAAGAATGAGAAACTACTGGATAACAAACTCACATGAGAAAGTTAGCAGTAAGATCAGAAATCTTTTACTAATAACACTACCTAAGACTTAGAAAAAAACATAACTATTTTCTACTACAGAAAGGAAGAACTAATGAGAACTGCTGAGAAACATCTCTTACATTTATTATGTAGTACTGAAAATGAGGCAGCATATTATGAATTTCAGTGTAGTACAAGACAGATAGAACTAGTGTCCCAATAGTTAGGATGAGCAGCTCAGCATAAGCAAGAAGCATAGCTTCTAGCACTAAGAATTTACTTTGCTTCTCAGAGACCTTCTATGAGCAAAGCAGTAACTGCAATCTATGCTGCATTTACTGCCCTCCCAGTTCTCTCAAGAAAATGTAATAGGATATATGTAAGAAGTAAATATTAAAAAAAAATCTTTGGATCATCTATGTGTATATCTGGTTAGTCGAACATATAGAGGAGCTAAAGAAACTGAAGTAGTTATTACATGATAATGATTGCATTGTCTGGGGAGTTATATTTCAGAACCTTGAATCTAGTCAGTCACTAGATGAATCAAAGCCTGTTCTTTATGGCTAAGATTGCTACCAAAATAAATGCAATATCTTAAAAGTGTTGATAAAATGGCTCAGTTCCTAGAACTCAGGATTTCAGCTTAATAGTCAAAACCTTTTAATCTGAACTAAAAGAGAAGTCAAGTTCATAGAAACAAAGATAATCAGTTAGCTTTGGATTTTATACAACTCTAACACTCAGAATATAATCTATATCAACTACACTACCTAAACCTTCCATTCACTTTCAGACCTAAAAAGTCTTCTCACAACTGCAATTTGAAAATTAAAAACAATAAGGAAAGTAGAACATTATTTGTCAAATGAAGAGAACTACAAAGGCAAAAACTTTTCTAGAACTGTCAAAGAGGATTTGAAAGTTTTACTACCTTCCAGCATAGACAGCAACATGACAACCATATCTTTCTGAAGATCCATTAATTCCTTCAGTAACTCAATTTGACTGGAATCCTAAATAAAGAACACAGCAAATATATGTATATATGATTAATATGCTGATTTTTTTGACATTTATATATATGCATGCATATTTCACCCTGTAAAAATGCAACTTGGAAATTAAGAAGTTACTAGTGTCAAAACTTATAATACAGTGAAAATACATTTAATTCCTTGAGTCCTTACAGTACATTTACATTTACACCATCATCACTGTTCAGAGGACAGTAATTTAATAAAGAGAAAGTGAAAACTGAAGGTGATGAGAATATTTAATGCAACAACTGGGTATGTCAAGCTTACAGGTGATGCTTATGTAATGTTTCATGTCAACTGAAATATTGTTGCTTTTGTTGTAATCAAGCTTACAGCTATGAAGACTTGCAAAAACAGTAATAGCAGCAGCACACACAGCTCAAAGTCTAACATGATTCAAAATTAGTGATTCCATTACAGGCCACTGAACTATTTTTGGGGAGAAAGTAAAGTTGAAATAAAATTCTTAAATATTTATTAAAAAGTTCCATTAGTAAATCATTAGATATACATGATATTGATATTTTTTTTAGCCATCCTTAATCTCCTGGGGCTTATCACATTTACTACAGTCATACCTCCATAGTCACAAGGAACAGGTGTCCTAGAGATCTCGCAAAATGTATAATCCATATACAGTTGTGCATCTAATTCGCAAACTCATGCAGGTAATTAATATGTATACAGGCCACACTCATCACTCCACCCCCAGCCAATCAGGAGTGCTGGGGAGCATTTTCCACTCCTCCTCATGGGCTCTCACAGCACAGGGGCACAAAGGGAAACATTTCTGAGCCCTCTCTGCCTCGGGAGACCCCTGGAGAATCCCTGGGCTCCTCTTTGGTCACACTGCTGCTTCTGCAGCCGCCACCGGGCAGCTGACACCGTGCATGCTTGTACTGCCTCTGCGGTGGGGAAGCTCCAGGGCCACAGTGGGGAAGAGGGTCCACAGGTGTCCCTGGGCTTGGTTCAGTGTAGGTCCCTGCTGTCAGTGCTCTTGGAACCTGGGAAACCTTACCTTTGCAACACTACAACAGCCAGGGCCCCTTCTGGCAGGGTGCGGCACTGGTGTCAGAGTTTCTTTCCCTTTAATGGCAGCGGCTACGATATGTACATCCACCAGTCCTGAGTGCGGTAGCAGCAGCAGTGGCTGTATGTGTGGCGGTGCTGCACTGGGTCTCAGCGGCCACCCAGGGCATACCGTGGGCAGGCAGCACTGATGCTTCCCTGTATGGGACTAAAACACCCCATGCGCCCTGAGGCATGCCACGATGTAAGCCTTCCACAGTAGGGATGGGGCATGGACACATACGGGAGCTGGGCAGGGACTGCAGCATGGCACCATGGAACTATAAACGCTATACTCCTATTAAGGGAGTGATCGGTGGCTGTCCCCAGCGAGCAGAAGGCACTGCACATCCGTGCCGCGTCAGTCGTGACCCACAGGGAGCGCCAGCGCTGCCCCTCGGCAAAGCAGAAGCACTGTGCATGCATTGACCAGGAAGCTCTGTAAATCACTCCGCAAATCACTGAGGCAGATTTCACGGGGAAAATTTTTGCGGGTCGATGAAGTCATGATGGAGAAAGCACGATGCACTGAGGTATGACTGTGTTTCAGTGGCCAATGATTTCAATCTGGACTCTACCTGGACAGATTTATTGAATTACTTAATTTCTTCATCAGAGCACACTGTTGCCATTGATCAAGGTGCACTTGAGCACTGCTGAACTTTAGTGAATGGTACAACAAACTCAAGGGTCTTCATAGCAATTTGGATCTTGGATTGTAAACAGCTTAAATTGAAAATAATAAAGATTTCCGACTGATTTGATTTTTAAATTTTCACTATAAATCTTTTAGCTTCAGAGGTTGCTTACAAGCTGGATGTTCTTTGTTCATTAGATAGAAAACTGAATTTTTGTTTTCTGCCTTATGGAGATTTCTTAAGAAATGTTACCATTATCAAGCTGCTGCTGAATGGTAAAAGACTAGAGAATGAAAATGCAAAAAAATACCTCAAAACCCAAATAACACAGTGATTTAGTTTTGTTCCTATTTAAATTTTGCTTCAGATGTTCTCCAAAAGTGCCCTGGAAACTCACGATTTAAAAACAAAAACCAAATACTAAGCCTAACTAACCCTCTAACAGACAAAAGCCATATGGCAACTCCTTATAAATCCACTTAGCCACATTCAACACCTTTGAAAACTGGTATTTCAACAGAATTTGAAAAACTTTATCATATATTCTTGTACTAATAAGTATAAATGAGCAAAATAGCCCACATCTATTCTGGTATTTTCCAAGACTTTGCTGGTCCCCTCAAGGAATTTCCCAAAGCCAAGAGCTTGAGATTCATGCAAGAAAAAGACCCTGTAACTACCTATTTATCATACATGTGGAGTAGACTGTATTTCTGTTATCCCACAGAACAGCATGAGTAACTCCACACACTACAGTGAATCTGACTGTGCAAAGCTGCTTAGCTATCTTTGAAGAGGCAAGTAACGATGAGTATTATGATTTTCTAGATGCAGTAAATAAAAGATGATGTGGACCCACTCTGGGCACAACTGAGACAATAAACCTGTCATTGTAAAAACTAATCTTGCCAATAGCCAAATCATATTCATAAACAGTACATAGCTGCCATGTGTTTGACTCACTGTCTGTAACTACTTAAATATCTCTTTCCATATGGTTTTAATGGTACAGGAAGATAGCACAATAGCCACCACTGTGGCCTACACAAATGTTGACAATTTTTTCCCTTTTAAAAACAACAAAGATATTCCAAAATGAAGACAGTATGTAAAGGCACTTTTAAATGCACTTCAGCAGACATTCAATGCATTACTCTTGAAAAACAAGTTTGTGATGCGATTTGCTGGAAGAGGACTTCTATTTAGCCATAAAGAATGAAAAGCAAAGCCCAAAGTCCACAAATATAAGCAAACTTTCTGAAAATTGCTGAAAAAACTGGGGCAGAATTTTGGTACAAAAGACCTGAACTATGAGTTCTTTATGAATACCAGTTATATGCTTCATTTGTAGTTTGATCTAATCTGCTTTGAGCCTGTGGTCAGAAATCCAGTTCCAGTGCTATTCACACCCCCTACAGTTTTATAATTTCCTCCATAAATTGTATTCTATCACCTGTCTCTCACTTTCCTTCATGTTTCTCCTCCTAACTGCTGTTATCACTGTAAAATATTAAGATGATTGTTTATCTTTTACAAAAATGTTAGTAACTTATAAAGGAAAAATTAAAATTAAAAGATACCTGAGACAGCTTCATCTGCATATGGGCAAACACATGAAGGAAACCAACTACAGCATCCCACAGCCTGCTGTGTGCCAGACTTTGCTGATTCCCAGTACATGGCCCCTATGTTCAAGCAACAAAACCAAACCAAAACAACAAAAAACAAACAAATTTTATTTGCAAGAAATTCAACAGACACAGGAAGGAAGATACATAAGCCACGTATGGCTTGGGACTGTCCCTTAGAAACTATTATGAAAAATTAAACATATCTAGAATTATGTATTCAATAACAGCATTGACTGCAAACTGTGCCTACTCCTAAAAACCATTCTTCTTCTCTTTTAGAAAAGTCTCTATACTAAATGAGAACCACAAAGTGTATATCCCCTTACAACTTTAAAAAACGAATGCTAAAATCTTGGAGATTATTCTTTCCTGTGTAGTTCTGTAAATCAGGAATATTTATAGAAAGTTACAGAAAGTTATAAAAACATTATAGAAGGTTAATGCAAAATGTGCATAAGGGATTAGAGAACCAGTCTCCTGATTTTTTTTGCCCCACAGCATATTCCAGCTGTTGTAGAACACAGTGCTAAAAAATACTTTTTTAAAATTCCAACTTGTGAAAAGCAGGAACACTTCTGAAGAATATCTTTTGAAGTCTCAAAGGATAACAAATAAAATCTCTCCCAGATAAAAACACTACTTGTGATTTGAGAAATATGTATAAACATATGTACCCACAGGTATGTAAGTGGCCTCTCCTCATATATATTCAGTTCTATTCTATCACATTCCATCCTCATGAACTATATAATACTATTTTGATATCAATGATTTTCATCTGAATGGAAACAATATAATAGAAACCTAACAGTATAATTAGATTCTCTCTAATCTGCTTATTATTCTCTCTAATCTGCTTATTATTTGCAGAAAAAAACCTGCAACATTGTTGACTTATTTACATGAGAAATTAATGCAGAATTAAATGACACTGGACTCTTAAGATATCAGGCAAAAAGTGGTATATTATTACTTTGACAGAAATTATCCCAATCTTATTTATTACTGAGTCCATATCGAGTGCATCTCTACAATTCTCAAATGCAATGTGTGAATTCACCATTTCAAACGTTTTGATGCAACAAAACAGCCTGATTCCCCACAGAAAATAAGATCAAATGTTAAATAAATAGCAACTATGATCTGCACTGACATTAGTTTCTCAATTAATTAAAAGTAAAGCCTTTAAAGTGGGTAAAACAGTTGCAGTCTAATCCAGATCAAAAACAAAACAAAATTCTAGTATCTTCTAATAACCAGGGGATGATTATTTAGTAATTGTAAATGTTAACAAATTGCTAAAATTGCGAAAGGGTAGTGACAGATATTTATCAACTTGAATATTTCACTTCCTCCGTAAACAAATGTATTAAAATATTGCTGAAGTATAAATGAATCTATACTACATTT
This sequence comes from Pitta sordida, assembly GCA_013390025.1. Lineage (NCBI taxonomy): Eukaryota > Metazoa > Chordata > Aves > Passeriformes > Pittidae > Pitta > Pitta sordida. Next base: position 42,546 of record WEKX01004446.1, on the reverse strand, counting down.
CTGTGTTATACGTATCTGGCTACCTTACATCTTCATGCCAAAAGTATGTTTAGCTTTCACAGGTTCACAGGTTATTCTGAGTTGGAAGGGACCCACAGGTTCATCTAGTCCTACTCCTACGCGAACGCCCTTCAAACCCATAAAATTCCAAGGAAATTAATTTACCTGGATGTATTCCGTTAGAGTATTGAAAACTTGTTTTGCAACCTGGATGGCTTTGGAAAAATTTCGTTGTCCTTGCTCATCAATAACATCCTTCCCAGAATAATACCAATAGAAATCACTAATGGATTCCTTAAAAAACAGTTGTGAGAAGCACAAAAATATTAAGTGGCCAAACTGCCTCTAGCTGGCTATTCATCAAGAAAAAGATTAGATAGCATTCTAGTTCTGAAAACTATTTAGTTTATAAAGGCTTTAAATGATCCCCCTCCAATGATTCTCAAGTAATACTTCAAGAATTGTAATTCCATCTCAAAGGAGTCAATAGGAAAATAAATACACTGAAATAAATAAGAACGTCACAGCAAACCTCAATATAAAATAAAAAAAAAATTAGATCTATTGGTGTCTACTCTTAGTAACACAAATGCCTGCATTCTGAAAAAGAGTGCTCGGTAGTACTGCCATGCTGCATGCTGTTCATTAAACAATGTCTCTTTATACTGTGTGCTTGACACCTAGTCAATTGTGGGAGCAAATGTTGCTTTGTGTGCATGATTTCTCTCTCCATCTTCCCCAAAGGCGAGCTTATTAAAGTTTCAACAAAGTAAGCAATAGAATAAAAACTGTTGTATTGTCTCTACAACTACTACGGAATGCATAAGGATACAAAGTAAAGTTGATAACAGCAGCAATGCTAAGAGCCCATTTTCAAAGCCTGGAATTCTCACATCAAGAAAATAAACAGCTAAAGGGAGCTAGATAATTTTTTTTTTTTTTAATTACCATTTTTCACAAAATACATTATTCACATGCTCTAATCTGAAAACAAATTAGATTCTTTTCATTAGTTTCTACTGGGTTGTGATAATGCAATGTTTTCATATTTAAAGATTTGGGAAATAATTAAAATCAGATGGTTGAGCTGTTTTTAATCTAGCCTTCTGCTTTTATTTTTTCTCTTTGCCTTTTTTTCCCTCTCCTCAGAAGATTATGTGCCATTCTTATGTTTCACTTCGTGCCCAGCCCATGAGTACTCATTCATACAGAAGCCAGTGCTCAGACTAAATCAGAACATGGATGAAAAAGCAGCTGGCTGAACTTGTGTAATACAAAATGCTTCTCAGTCACAGAGTAGTTTCACTCAACAACTGGCTCCCTGTGTTCACTGATACACTTAGCATGTATCAACATTCTGCCTCCTCTCCTTTGTGGACAGATTCCCCTGCCTTCTTGGATGCAATTGCTAAAAAGTGTCTATCACATGTATGCTACCTTTGACTCTTCCAGGAAAAAATGACAACTCTTAAAGAACTGTAACCAGCTCCTCTAATAAAACCAAACACTTTGTGACAAGCAATTTTTTTTTCTGGCAGCAAACATGTATTGCTGAAAGAAGTTCCAGAGAAATTAAGAAACTTGAAGTCTCCATATACAAACTTTTGCTCTATGATCAAAATTAATGAACTAACTAACTAAATAAAAAAATAAAATTCAACTATTATATAGAAACAATCATTACTGTCATCTACTTAATTAGAATATAAGTAACCTACCTGAACTCTTAATAAGTAATCCACAGTAGAAATGATAATATTAACAGTTGTATTGTTACCAGTTTGAGTTCTCAGGTAATTCTGAAAATCTAAAAATTCAAATAAAAGTTTAATTTAAGTATTACAACTATTTCTGAAAATTAATTCTGATTTAAAATGATCTATAAAAGTTTAGCTTAGAAGTATGGACGTGGGTTATTTTACTCTTTTTTAAAAATTTATTTATTTGCAAGAAACTATTTTTAGAGTTTGAGCATTTTACTACAGAGATCACACACCAGTGAACTTCTGGAGCCAGAGAACACAGGGAAATGTGCTACTTAACAGGATGCATTTTTGTTATGTGTTTTTTCTATATTTAAGAGATGCTACTTCTTCAAGAATTCTGACTGATATTAGTGGCAAATAGCGCACACCAGAAAGCACACAAATACCAAAGGACAATAAATATAACTTCCTGTTACATTTCCCTCTGAATCTTCCCTGTCTAGAACTCACAAACCATGTACATTTTCTTATATAAATTTACTTTTCCTATTAGGTCAAGATCCAAACCCCATCATTTTGGAAAATAACATTTTTTTAACAGCCTTAACTTTTTTAACCAGGCAATTTAATTCCAAAAAAATATTTTCCTTTCATGTAAAGTCTAGCAGCTACTCCACTTTTCAAAATATTTTATGAAGGCTGCCAAACCTTCCTCAATGTAGAGCTTTTATTGTCAGTTACCATCACCTTGACTTGGTTGTCTGGCAGCCTGACCACAAACCTGAATTATGTCCTTCACAAAGCAATTGAAGGAAGCGGAAGAGGTCACAGGTGAACTCATCATCCTGCATCACCTTTTCTCCTGTAGAAAGGCCAGATGGAAGCAGGTTATCACAGTCTGCCAAGTAACACCCCACAGCCCCTGAAGAAAAACTCCATAATTAATATTAGGAAAGAGAGAAGTGGAGAAATCACTTATAACCACCAATCTACCTCAAGCACATGTGACTTGTGCTTGCCAGAAAGTTATTTGGTTATTAAAAAAAAACAAACACCAAACTTAACTTTTGATTTACAAATATGGCAGCATGAGCTTGGCAACATTTTAAAAATAATCCCTTATTTACATTCTTGTTTGAATTGACTGGACATGGATGGTGCATCATATGCAAAGGTAAAGGTTGGATTAATTTGGTTCCCATTCATCACAAAACAAGGCATTTATCAAACTGTAATGAAATTCATTCCTCAAACTAACAGATTTTAAAATATTCTAAAATAACTAACGAAATACACAGTTACGTGCATTTTCTAGAATCAGTTAGGCTGAAATACTTGAGGATTTAGTACCTGTCTGCTGCTGACACAAAATGAATGTTGGGCATTTGTCTCCCTTGACAAAACAATGCAATACATTTATAATGAAATAAGAGCAAATGCCAAAATGCTTGACTGAATTAGGCCCTTTAGTTCACTAATTATTACTCTTTGTGCTAGTTTTGGCTGTGATAAAGTTCTCAATAGTAAGTAGGTGAATTGTAAATAGTATTTAGTATATAATCAGAAGTTTAACTTTGCAAAAAGTCATGAACAATCATAAATTCAAGCTAATGGACTTCCCAATCCATGAAGCTTTAAGTGAGAAGCTTCAGCATAATGTTATGAATAAGAAGCAAAAGCATTTTGAAAAATAATATTAATATTTTAAAGTACAACATTTCACACTTTTCTGTTGTGTTCAAGACATTTGGTATTAAGAGCATATATCATTAAGGTATATGGCAACACAATTTCCTGTAATATAGGGAAAGATAAAATGCTCTTCCTCCTAACTCTAAATGTGACTTAGGGCAGTTGCAAACAATATGCAATTCTTTCTCCAAGAATGTGTGTCATGGGGAAAGCTTTTTTGTTCCATTGTAAAACTTTTTTTCCTTTTTTACTGGAACAGACAATGGGTTTCTCTTCTTATCTCCTTTTCATTCCCCTGAAAGGAATGTGGCATGGTGAGGGGGTTTCTCCTTTTCACTTGACAAACAATGGAGGATCCTGTATCTTATCTCCCCTTCCTGGCAAGGCATATGGCATGAGGAGGGGGTTTTCTCCTTTCTACCAGACAAACAATGGAGGATTCCTTTTACTATCTTCCGCTCCCGGCAAGGCATGTGACTAGGGGAGGGGTCTCAGGGCCAGGGCAGGCGGAGTGACTGCCAATGGCATGTGAAGACATGCCCACAAGGCATGTGACATGGGAGGGGCTCGAGGCCCTATAGCTACAGCTCCTGGGCTCACAGGAGGGTGTTCATTGCACCTTCGGGACTGAGGATGCCTTGTTTTCACCTCTGCCATTTTGCCCAGGACCACATGGACCTTTGACTCCTCATCTCAGCATAGTTTTTTTTCCCCTGCTGACCACTGGATCTCCCTGCAGCCCCTTGGACATTTCAGGAAAGGATCACTGGCTGTTACTCCACTGGTTTGCCTAGCCTGCACCTTATTCCCCTGCCCCTGGAATCCTGGAAGTGCCCTGGTTTTCCCTTGAACTAGGCACCCCCCTTGTGCTTGTTTATTTTCCTACTTGTTTACAGTTGTCATTGTTCTGGTGTGGGTTTTTTTATACTGTTATTGTTGTTGTTCAAACATATGTGTATATATATATTTGTTATATTAATTTTTTCCTTTCTCCCAGTAAATTTCTTATTTCTCTCCATATATATATTATTCAAGTATTTATAAATTTAATTCATACTTCATCTTAATTGACCCAGGACAATGAGTTCAAAAGTTATAAATAAAATTTGATGACATTTTTCTGCATCACAGATACAAATACCAGACACACAGTTTTTCAGACACGGAAGACTGAAGAACTTTTCAACTAATTAAACAATGAAAAATAAATTACTGTTTCTGTCAGTGCTGATTAATGTATACATACAAGGAAAAAAAAGAGGTGGCTGTGTTCTTAAAAGTATATTATCCAACATTATATGCAGGTTCACCCCTGCAAGATACATGTTGCTGGCCAAAGGCTAGAGTCCAGAATATCCCACAGCAATAATCACTTTCTTCTTTCTAATTTAACTGAACTCCTGTGATGCTGAAAATTACATGTGGAGTCATATACTTTGTTGATCCAGATGAATATTAATATATTGCAAAAACAAGCATTACAGAAAACCACTTATTCGGTGGATCCTATACCATCACACATCTAATGCATGTAGCTTGACTGCTGAGATGGCAATGATTTTAGAGTAAGCCATGACGAATATTGCTTGGAAAAATCAAGCCCTTAAAAGGCTCAGCCTTCTTATGTATAAAGGTACCACTGAATCAAAGCCCTTCATGTAAATAAGACTACAAAAAAGTTACAGTTTAATATTTTTTGACCTCTATTTTCCTTGCCCTATTGGGAAGCAAGATTTTTCAGAACAAGAAGAAAAACAAGCCTCCAATTAAGATTTTATACAGATTAATTTATTAAGTAATCTCCTTGCTTTTAGTACACTTACTGAAGTTTAGGAATTTTTATTAAATAAATTCAATTTTTAGTATTGTAAGGGTCTTTTAACTCCACTGTAAATAAATCACAACATAAATACAATTTATTGCAAAATTCTTCAAAAACGGGACGTTTAGGTACATCATTGCACATAACTTGAAAGGTCTGATTCTTTTAGAAATATTTTTTTGTATTTCAAAATGAAGCAAAACCTCCACCCTCACCCCCTGCCATGCCCCATTTCAAAAAACCTGGCCATATTAAGATTTTAAAATCACACTTGTCAATTTTTACGGCTGAATAAAATCTGACTAGAATCAACACTGGTACTGACAAGAATTTTAATTTTCAGATATTACATCCTGACTGCAGGTGGTGCCTCACTGGCAGCTACAGAACTGAAGTGGAGATTCATTCCTTTCTATAAATTCTACGAGAGCAACCATGTACAAACAAATTCACACAAATATTTACAATGATATTTTACTTTAAAACACACACACTGCATATATGTAGTATGATTCAGGTTGTCACAAATTTCTCTAGATATATTTGCCTAGATGTTAAAATGCTGCCACTGCTCATGCTGTATGCAAATGATATGGCTGCACACATGAAGGCTTCAAGCCTATGGCTTTTGCAAAATTGGCAGTTTGTGATATACAGGAAGAGAGGTGTCATGTTGGAAATGAAAAAAAAATCAGTGAAAAATTAAATACGTGTGTTTTTTTCCTTGAAAGTGCATGTGTCCAAGTTCAATCATTCTCTCTGTTTTGTTTGGTTTTTTCTAATCATCAGTGGAAAAGATCTTATTTCTATTAGTACTCAGATACATGGGTTTGATGGTAAATATTGCACAAATATATAAATACTTTCATCTTTCAAAAGGGAACAGGGCTCTTTTTTGATGGCTGTTAATCAAGAACAAAGCTTTCCCATAATAAAGTAANTGTGATTCTGTGATTCTGTGAATTTATTCTTATCACAAGAGCTAGACAATATTGCATTGAATTGTGAGTACCGCATACCTTTGACTTCTCAACAATTCAATTCAAATACGAAAAACCCTTGTTTTCTCACTGAGTGACTCAGAACTATTTCTCTGAACTGAAGTAACTAAAGTTCCCTTTTAATGCAAACACTGATTCAAATACAGTAACATGAAGGTGGAAAACACATCTCCAATGTAGGCTACAGTGAATCACAAAATTTAAATGCGACTAGGTTGGTGAATGACAAAAGCATATTTATTGATATCACACAATTAATGGGTGAAAATAGCCCTGATGTTAAGCCATAGCATATCTAGCTATTATATCACATGTAGCCCTCTCACTCAGACTGATAGAAAGTCCTTTAAGAGCTGTCAGAGGAAATGTCATCGTAAAATTGTAATTTCTTAAAATAAGCCTTCAGAGAATTTCTGGAGAAACAAAAGAATGCCATGATACAGCATAAAAAGTTTAAAAATTAAAATAGACCTTTCTGAAGAAAAGAGGGGAAAAAGGTAAAATTATTTAAGTGTAAACATAAAATCTTAAATTTTGTACTTCATATGATAAGTAATAAAATCTCTCCAAAGGAAAAAAACATTGCACTTTCAAAATTTTGTGAATCACGGTGAAATAACAAAGAGAGTATGAGTGTTAAATGAAAACCATGGCAAGATAGTAAGTATTTCTACTGTCTGGTCTTGAACCCTCCTTTTTGGAAAAGGAAACAGAACAATCAAAACAAAATACATACAGAAGAAACAACATTGAGTACATCACAAAAACAGGTAAGAAACACATTTGCTAAAGAACCATTGATGTTGTTACCAGTGGGGGTTCCAGGGTTTGAAAAGGGAAAGTAGTACCACTCAGAGGAATATCAGGACAAGGCACTTACGATGTGGACAGCACAAAGAAACAATTGGAATAGAGCAATAAATCTCATATCCATGTTGACACCATACAGGGCTTTCTATCTAGTGCTGAAGTTGACAGGTGACCAGAATCATGCACTGTAAATAGGGAAAAATTGACTATTCTCATAAGTGTCAACAGCAGTTTTTCTCTGACTTCAGGAATAATACTAGTTTCAGGCTTATAGGTTGCAAACTCAATGACAATTACTCATTAATGTGCTTCTGTAGCAGGTTCAGATGACATGAGAAACTGCTAAAACGCACATTTTACATCCCATCATTCCCCTGGGAATCAATAAAATTACCTTATATCAAAGAGTAAATAATTACTCATAGACTAAGCATCTTTCTCAAAAACAAAAAGGATGAGAAAAAATCTTTCTCATCTTTGTTACTTTTTTGTAGTATTTACAGATGGTTATTCATAGGATTGCATAAGAGCTCAGGTGCCCCATAAAATCTAGATACTTTGAAATTGTTCACTACAGGAGTTTCCCCATAGATACACTGGCTTGGCTTTCTAATGCTGTCAGGTATTTACCAGGGCCTGTAACTCTCTTATGTAAACTACTTTTCAATGAATCAAAAAAGCTGTACTTCACAATATTAAAAAAAAAAATATTATCTGAAGGTAGCATAATATTAACAACAACGCAACCCTGAAAACAAAATCACAGTCTTTATTTGGTTGGATTTGCTTTTTCAGTTTTCTTGAATTTTCAGTCTCTGGATAATACTACATACAAAAAGATGGTGGTAGAAAATATTATGCCTTTGTGCGAAGAAATCTTTGACACAGTAATTACTGTATCTTGATACTGCTGTAGAATTTGTATACTCTGTAGAATTCTGTTAATCTGCCAGATAAAAACTTTCCACTGAGAAAAAAAAAAGTAAAACACCGATCAACCTCCTCCCCAACATTTGGCTAATAAAAAGACATCTGCTGTGTTTGAGCTTAATGTTTCTGTTGACTAGTATACACATTTTGTATTTTAAGTTCTCTTTTCACATGGTGACATGAACATCTCATAGCAACTGCTCCTACAAAGCTCTTCTATTATTTGAAGTAAAGAACCTTTGAGGTATAGCAACTTTAACACATTGAGTAGCTTTTAGAAAAAGGAAGTGTCACCTGCAAAGTTATAATCCCACTAAAATAGCATCATACCACCTCCTTCTTGTATCAGCTCCTGAGTGCATTAGATAAACCTAGCCAATGGCAAATCCTCCCCATTCTAACCATCCTCAAATCCTCACTGGATCCACCACTGATTTCCTGGGCTCGCGCAAATCAATGCAGCAATAAAGCCACATCCAATACACAACATAAAGGCTACAGGAGGACTATAGCACAAGGCTTTGTATATATATATATCATTATTTTCCTTTTAACATTCATCCATTGCAAATCCTGGGCTCACAAAAAAAAAAAAGAAATAAAAAAGAACAGGAAAAAAAGGTATAAAAAAGCTTGCTGCTCTTATATCTAGTGTGTCAGTCACTGTGCAAATCCTGAGAGAGGGAGGAAGATCAAAGTGGGGAGATTTGACATGTAAACCAAGAATTTTAGAATAAACAATTGTAGTAATAATAGAAAAGTCACATTAGTTTAGCAGTCTTACAGGAACAAAATAGTTTAATGATGCTCAGGATCTGTACAATGCTGACACAAAGCTAAGAGCAGGAAAAATAAGGAATAGGCAGTTGTTTTTAATAATTACCATGCTCATGAGTGATGACTGAGGAAAGGAGGACAGGACAATTAGTTCAAAGAAAAAGAAACAGGAAAGAAAGGTGAGAAATTGTTTTTAGCAAATACAAAATATAGTTAGTATTGGTTTTGGCAATATTAGTTTTGTACTAAAAGAGAAAGTTCAAATAAAAAGAAAACGAAAAAAAACCCCTCAAATTAGGAAGTACAAAAATACTTGGAACATTGGTAGAGTCAATTATGCAGCATTTAAAGATTTATTTATATTTTCACGCAAAATCAGTTATTTCTAGAAACAGAGGCACCAGTCAAAAGAAAAATGAGCCAATACCTTGACAGTTCATTTCAAAATCCAACATTATGAATATGTTTAATGCTATAATAGTAGAAATGTCATCAAAAAGGATAAAACTTTGGGCAGAATAGTCTTCAGTAAAACATGACAGTACCAGCCAAATTTGATATGCCAGATAGCTGCACCAGTGCTCTATTCACAATCTTGTAACCAAATTTTATCCACATGGTTTCACTTTTGTGTTTACTCATAGAAGTCTAGCAAGATGTAATCTATAAGTTAAACTGTGGAGCACTTTCAGAGAAGCAGCATTTTTTTACTGGTTGTGAAGTATTTCAGCCAATTTTAATAGTTCATGAAAAATCATTATTTGAGATAAGCAGTTGAATACTAAAGAAAGAGGCCGCATAAAAGATCTACCAGCACAACAGACAATGAGACACGCAGTGTTTCTGGTATGAATTATGATCCCTCAAATGCAATAAGGATTATACAGTCAAGCTTTTTTACCTTGTTTTTAAGATAAAAACATGCTAAAAGTTTAGGTCACTGTAGGATTTAAACATAAAAATGCATTGTAAAACATTCTGAGGACAAGCGAAGAAAGCATGCTTAGGTAGCTCCTTCAAGTATGCAAGAATGAACTAAATGTTTCCAGACAATCACAAATAAGGGAGTAGTACAACCTACTGTCAGACAGAAGAAACTGACAGTGAACTGACAACAACGAGGGCAGAAAGCCAAATTGGTTCAAAGTCAAAAGTAAAGAAAATTTTTTGTAATACAGTGATCCTCCGTTACTCGCGGGCTGTTGGGTCTGGTCCTCCTCACACAAGTCGTGGAATCCGCAAAGATAGTGACCCCACTACGTAGTCAAGTATGCCACATCTGTAGACATGCCCCCTCCTCTAATAAGGTCTGGAGGACGGTCCGGAGACCGAGGCTTGTTTCAGATGTCTGGCTGTACTCGCTGCGCCAGGAGGGGAGCCCGGGCTCGGCTGTGCTCGCTACTTCTGCGGGCGGCGGGGGGGGAACAGGGACAGGGCCGGCTGTGCTCATCACTCCTGCAAGCAGCGGGGGTGGACCAGGGACGGAGCCGGCTGTGCTCGCCCTGCGAGCAGCGGGGGCAGGGGGGTACGGGGCCAGCGCTGTGCGAGCAGCGGGTTCAGGGGCAGAGCAGATTGGGGTTGCGGTAGGTTCTGCACACGTCAGGTCCCACAGCTCTCTGGAAAATCAACAGCGAGTATGGGATCTCACAAATTAACGCATCGTGACTATGCGGAGGATCACTGTATTTCACCAAAGACAAACCAAAAGGAATTATTCTAAAGAAAAAGCTTTCCCAGTAGACTTTTTGCAAACAGCAGATGGAGTTCCCTTGGTCTCTTATATTTAACTTATGGCTTAACTAAATTGTGCTGTTTTCAGTTTAAGAAATCAGGTGGGAACTTTTAATTTCATTTTATACTGAAAGTGGTTAGGGACTTCTGAAATGTTTTACATGCATAAATACTGCTGTTTGTAACCAGAATATGCTTTCAATTTTACAGGTAATGTCTTCATTTCTTCAGAATGATAGGTAAGACTCCTCTAGGACCATTCTGAAATTTGACACATAATATTGGATTTACTGCTGACAAGGACGGGTTTAGACATGCCAACTAAATATAAATTACTTTTAGGAATCCTGGTTTAGCCTCAGCCTCTAGATATATTTACAGGGTTGATAAAATCATGGAATATGTATTCTGAGTTAGAAGAGACTCAAAAGGATCATATCCTGGCCACACACAGGACAGCCCCAGGAGTCACACCATGTGCCTGAGAGCATTGTCCAAATGCATCTTGAACTCAGACAGACCTGATGCTGTGAACACTTCCCTGGAGAGCCTGTTTCAGTGTCCAACCACCCTCTGAGTGAAGAATCTGTTCCTAATACCTAAACTAAATCTCTCCTCAGTTCTTTCATATTGCTTCTGCAAAGTGTAAAAGAAAAAAGTTTACAAATAATTTATGTTGAATCCAAAATACCTGATCCCTCTTCAGTCACCATACCAAGGCCTTCTGCTTTGTTCTGACGTTCAAATGCATTTAGGTCAAGCACACTGCAGTGAGAAAAATGACATTTGTCCTGTGATTAATTAAATGTATGTAATATTTAATTTTCCAAAACTTAAAAAATATTTGTGATTTCATTTAAATTTTTTTTATAATCACTCATATCAAGAAGACACATCTCAGTGGATTAACCTATGTTAACCTATTAAAAAAGTCATCTCTACAGACTTAACCTGCTTTAGCCCTGAAATTGACAATAGAATTTAGCTCTCTATGACTGACAAAAAAAGTGAATGCATGTGTTTATGATAGCAATCCCTTGAATATTGCAAGAGTTCAGTTCCAGAAAGATTCTGAGATAAGTGAAATCGGTGAAGTAGCAATTCATTTATACATAAATATGGCCGCCCCCCGTCCCCTCAGCCCCAAGCAGCAGGAGCAGAGGTAGCAAGAAGCAGCAAGCAGGAGAAAGCAGCAAGTAGGATCAAGCAAGCAGCAGCAAACAGTACAGGAGGAGGAGGACTCCGCATAGTGGTTTGGTTAATATACCTTTGAGACACTGTTATAAAGCTGCCCCACCATTTTATAACTCTTTGCAGCACTTGTTATAAGTGAGTGAGCTCTGGGTGGCCCCCAAGCAAGTGGCATCTGCCGGCACCACCCTCTCCGCCCAGCGGAGAAGCCAGAAAATATCTTCACAGGAAAAGGAAATGTGATGCATTGAAGCCGTGAAGGGTAAGCCACGAAGTAGTGAAGGATTACTGTACATACTCATTTTTCGGTGTTACAAAGAAGCCACATCACTAACTACTTTTGTATTTTATCCCATTTCATCCCAAGCAGCAAGATCCATTAAGAAACTGTCATTATTAGTTACACTTCATGTTTCTATCCATCCACATTCTGAAAAACTGAAGCTGCCAAAAGGGAATATGTGTTCAACTAACTAGATTTAAGGAACATATACCTTGCATTTTTCCATTTCTGATCCTGCAAAGTTCTGCCTTTCAGGGCTTTTCATATCAGCTAACCATGGATAACTTTTGTTCATAAGCAATAATGTTTATGCAAGTCAGATGAATGTAGAACTACAACAGCAGTTCTGCTGGCAAGAAATCTCACTGATTTCAAAATGAGAATTGGCCAGAGAAAGTGATAACAAAAAAGGATATACTGTAACATGGTATCCTTGACAAAGCAAGAAGAATGAACCACTTGATTCAGGAAGCCCCTTTTAGTCCTATGTTTTGTGTCCATCAATAGATTATTTATTGATATGGTTCATTCTTAGGCATTACATATAAAACATTTAAATATAAATATTTATATGTGTAATCAATATAAACTGTCAATAAGCATGAATGGACAATAAAGTCACAGTACCACCACACATTAAAATATCATATTCACATTCCTTTTTCTGTCTTCTAAAAAGTCCTGTGAATATTTCTAATTAGCTGTGTTTTCCCAAAATCTTTATGCTCACTTAAAATTGTTCATTAACCTGGTCTCTGTAGGATTACAGAATACCACCAGAGTTAATGATTTCCCTCTGAGGAATGGTCCTAACTCCAGAGGTCCTTTCTGGCATATCTCAGGTAGACATAAACATCTGTGAAAAGAGGTCTTTTACAAAGGTAGATCCATACTACAAAGATTATCACACCATGAGCACCACCCTGTTCTTTACTCCAAATCTTGCACATTACAATCCTCAAGTGCTTGTAAGAACTATTTAGAGGATGTTTCCAAAACTACAAACCCCAAGGAATAAAATTAAAATGCAAAATAATATTTTATTTTTTAAGTAGTTACTTCCTTACCTACAGGACTGCATCAGACCAGCAAGGCTCTGAAAGAATCCTACATCCTTTTTATCTTTGAGGTAGTCAAGCATTTTCTGCAGCAAACACAAATAATTTATGCAGAGAATTAATATGCATATTACGTGTTAATTTAGGTAACTTAATATTATATGGGTTCTATATTATTAGTGCTGCTAGTATTTGGAAATATCTCTAATATTTACAAATTAGATAAAGGTCTTGAAGCAAAAAACCCAGGTATTAAAACCAAAAAAACCCCATTTAATGCTCATGTACTTTACAGAAAAAATAATCCATTTTGGATATGCCTTCCTAAAGCACTGAAAGTAAAGCTATTTAAAAAAAAAAAATCAACACAGTCAGCAAAATTCAGTGTTTAATATAAATGCAGTCTTGCCACTTCTAAACCAAAAATTTGTATTGACACTATTGTTTCAACACCAGACTGGGCTTTTCATAGCCTCAATGTGTTTAAAATTATTTTACCTGCAATAGCAGGTTAGCAGTAATTTTTGAATTTGTTTTAGCTTTATTGTAATATGTAATATCTGTCTGAAAACAGACTGTTAATTGTTGAACAGGAATTTATTCAGTGGAGTGAACTCTGATTCTAGAATGCAATGTGTTGTTGAGTGATGAGAGATGATGATACCAGAAGTCTCACTTGTAAACAAAAATCACAGTGCTTAAAGATCAATCTTAGTAGGAAAGGTACAAGCATTTATATTATGAAGGAGGAAAAAGTATTTTTGTAATTAACAAAAATAACAGGAAAAATTTATAATAACCTCCAAAATGAAGTGCACATATGCAGTGTTAACAAAACGTCAGCACAACCCCAAGTATACTCAAGATCACAGAAAAGGAATACCCCCATCAACAGCAGTATACTAATAAAAGCAAAGCACTTCAGAGGATGATGATGATGATTTTTCAAAACCACTTCTGTACCTCTCCCCCCACCCATATCATGCTTCCCAAGGAAGACTGAAGAGTTGATCCTAGGACCTATGGGAAAATTGGAAAGGTGAGCGTGACACCAGAGAAAACAGGTAGAAATGAGGCAAGTGAAAAAACAGGAATTCTAATTGCATTACTGATGCTTTTATGTTATAAGTATAGGTTTAGACTAGAAGGACTAGTATTAATGTAACCATACTAATAATTCTTTGCTGCATTTTATTTAGTTAAGCCTTTATCAAATCATTAAAACAATTGATTATAGGATTACAAATTCAAATTAAATTACTATTTACAAATTACATGATCTTCCTAATTTAATATCATGACATCACAAAGAAGGCAAGGGCTCAAGCAGATATTTTCTGTAGAATTTATTATATTTCTGGTCAATTCCTGAGAATGATAGCCCTGAAAAGAACATTATTTTTGGCTCCCTTTAGCTGTTTCACTATCTGCTTAATTTTAGACCTCAACTGTTTCCAGTCGTCCGTATACATCAAACTATCTTACAGTAGTTTAGCAATGGCAGGTATGAAGCCCTCTCAACTCAAGAATCTTCAGCTAGTACAGAACACTGAATCTACTCTGTTGTCTTCAACAGAGCAGGATACACTTAACATATCAGATTTGCCCACTGATCACAAAATTGTCTTATGATAGATTAGTAAATCAAGCTTGAGTACTCTGCTTTTATCAGCAAGGCTCTCAATTGCATGAGCTAAGGACTTCAGAAGGTGTGCACCATTCTTTTGGGCAAGGATTGGCGTCAGCAATTTTGCTGTACTGGCTGTGGCAATTTCCAATGGCAATCTCCCAAGAAAGCCTTCCCTCCCTAAGAATTTCTCTAGAAGTAAATGATATGAAATAAAATATCCTCCTTAACCCTGAAGTTCAAACCAATTTTCTTTTAGCCTTACATACAAATAAGATATAGATACTTACCAAACATGGTACCTTTGTCTACTATTTTCTTTGGGGATAAATAGAGTGTGACAAATAGTCACACTAGGTAATGTGCTACTACAATATTAACGACCACCTATACTGAATGGGTGAAAAAAAAACTAGTACCTTACCTGTTGAACAGTAGAATTTCCTCCATTTAAGATGGCAATTCCTAGTTTAAGAGTAGCCGCAACCATTGGCCCCATCTCACCTTAAAAATTATTTTAAAATACACTTTTGGATCATATATAAAATTAAGAATGTTCTATTAATCTATCCATTCAATGACTTGTAAAACAGATCTATTTTCGTTCATAATCTCTAGGGTGACTTAATATCTTCCTGAGTGCCTACAGTAATGTATACACAGCACACAAAAGATGCAAGATGTAAGGCAGGAAGAACTGAGCACACTAAACATAAAACACGTTTCAATTGCTAGAGCATCCGACAACTGACTTAAGACTGGGCACACAAGTTTAAGCTAGCTTTCAAGTTAAACAATGTTTTCTCTGCATGCCAGTCCAGATGTTTTTTTCCGGTATCTTCAGAAAATGACAGTGATCCAAGCATTTGCTTGGATTTGCAGAATTTGCAAACGGGAATTTTAAGAACTTCACTACTGTGGAAACAAATCACAAAAGAAAAAATGTAAGCATTAAACCTTAGACTTTTCTAAGGGACAAAAGTATCATTTACACTTCTGAAATATTTTGTCAAAGTTCACTAATAAAGCAAATATTTGGAGACTGGGGAATAATAAAAGGACTAAAATCTACACCTACTCCAGAACAATACATACTCTAGAATTTTAGAGCCTTTTTGTTATTAGAGCTATGAAGTATTTCACACCTCCTCTCAATCAGCACTAGAAAAAATAACAATAGTTACAAAAGAAACAATAGA
Source organism: Pitta sordida (assembly GCA_013390025.1). NCBI lineage: Eukaryota > Metazoa > Chordata > Aves > Passeriformes > Pittidae > Pitta > Pitta sordida. The sequence goes on along the minus strand of WEKX01004446.1, from coordinate 26,719 downwards.
CTCAATAAGAATTAGTCATTATACTTTTCTGGATTAGCTGTCACTAATTTTCAAAATTTTGGGTTCATTTTGAAAGCAAACATTGGTGTCAAACATTTGCATCAAACATTTGCAGGTTTTGTCTCATAAGAAACACAATCATTTCAAAGTTCGCTAGCAACAAGCTTTAAAATTTAATCTACATACCAAAACCTTACCTTTACTAGCACTGATTGTTTGCAGAACCATCTCAGCAGCACCCCGATCATGCAGCCTGGCTTGTTGATACAGAAGTTTTTGCTTTTCCATTTCCTTTTCCTAAATAAAAATTCCAGTCATTTAAGATGAGACTTCAGTTACTATGAGTCCTCCAAAGGTTTTTGGTTTTCTCTTAGTATATGGGCTCTATGGCAACATCATGTACCATTTTAATACATACAATGCTACTGAACAAATATGTAACAGGTTCATGTAATAACCTCCACTTAGCATTTTTCTTTAATATGTTTTTAGCAGTTTATCTGGAAAGAGTCATCTCAATTTTTCAAAGCCCATATTCATTATATATATGTATATATACTGCATTTATCAGACTTGCACTTTTGTGCTGTGATTGTGAGCAACAGTTCATACTCTTAATAATCTTCTATAGCGTGTCCATAACTTCATACTGCTCAGTATGTGGCTCTTGAGTTGCAAGGTCTTGCTGAATACCAGAGTAACAGAAGCATCTCAGAATTTTTTAAAAAACATATCATTATATTACAATATAGATTTCACACCTTACTAATGGAATATTTGATAGAATGCACTGTGCTTTTATATTTTGCATTCTCTAGCGGCAACAAACAATACTGCATGGCGTTGCTTGAGCAATGGTGAAGTCTGTTTTTTGTCATTTAAACTACTACTGAGAACATAAAGAAGAGCATAAAGAGCAAACATAAAGGCACAGTTAATTCCAGATAAGTCTGAACTTTCATCAAGTTAATTGAAGTTTGCTGGAGAATTGAGGATGACTAAGCAGTATAAGTTGCAAAACGGAAGTTGCATAGAGCCCTATGACAGTGAGTCCATCAGATGGTGTGGTAAAAAGCTTACTCAAAAGGAACATGACACAATCAGTTAGTATCATGTCCAAAAATACAACGCCCAAAACATGTATGACCTAAAAGCAGGAACAGCTGCAGCAGAAGTAGCCAGAATGACAGCTTTGCTGCCATAAACTTTCCATCCAAATTACAGAAAAAATACATTGGAAGATGGAAGAGGTTTAAAAAATGAAGGCTTGCTAAATAGAGGGCATGAATAATAAATTAAAAAAGAACAGGTATAAAAGAGAAATGTGTTCAAATGAATGAAAAAGAAACCTTTAACTCAAAAGCAAACCAACACAGACATTTATGCTGTTACCAGAGAGTTCTCGCCGAGGCTGGCAAATTTGTTTCTTAAATCTTTGATAATATCGTGCTGCGGAAACAAAATTCATCAGGGTTTTTTTTTCACACTATTAGCTCTCCTGTGGTTAAAGTGTATCTTTCTTTTTGCTTTAAATTATGTGACAGATCTAGATGGAGGCACAAAAAGGAAAAAAAAATGGTAGCGTTGCTTCATATTTAGCCATGCTAAGGTTTGAAAGTTTTGCCTTCATGTTTAAACCTCTTCCTGGGAGTTCAACAAAAGCAAAACACAAACATACACACACGCACACACATCCCACACACACAAACCACCATCATGACAAAATCATGACATCACAGGTTCAAAATATCCACATTGAAATATTTTCATTTCCTTCAGGTATCACTGAAAATTGATCAGTGTTTCTTTCATTAAAAACTACTTCCTACTTCTGTTTACTTTTAGACTCAACAATCTTTTCTTTCTTTCACTGCAAAATTTATTATTCACAAGCCTAATATCAGCTATACTATTTTCATTATATGATATTTTTTGATAAGTTTGTAAGAATGCTAACAATGAGGAAGCATCTGCATAATCTGTAGACTAACTTCTTGCAATGGCACTATAGAAGAACAGTCAAAAGAGGCACTGACAAACAGCTTAAAATGAGAGGAGTGGATTTTCCGTGGAAATCAAGATGTCTAGGTAATTAGTAACAAAACAGACCAAAAAAAGAAAATCAAACCAAAACAAACAAACCAATCTACCAACAAAAAACCACCACAAGCTCTTTTTCTAAAAGCAACCATTCCTTTGATCATAACCCCCAAAGATCATGGTTCCTTCTTCAGCCTGACAATGCATTTTCACTGTTGCTTTCTCCATGCAAAGTTAACACATATACATAAAATCTATATGATAGCAGCACATATATGAAGTGGACCACCCACTGCTTACAAAGTATACTAAATTATTATTATTTACACTGTTATCTGTCCTACCAGTTTCGGCTTTTTGTATTTTATTCACTTGCACGCTTGTTAATGTCAAGAAAACTACCTATCAAGGAAAATAATTAGGCAATGTTTTTTCTGTCATTCACAAAACCATCACAGCAAAAATACTTCACTAAATGAAACATTTAAAACAATTCACCAGCTTAAAAAAACCAACAATGAAAACCAAAACAACACAAAAAACATATCAAACATACAAAACCCAAAAATCCCCACCAAACCCCAACCTTCAATGAAGACCAAATCTATGTTATCATGGATGCTTTCCATGATATGAGATTTCCATTTCATTTCTATGATATGAGACATGCAGTCTCATATCACAGACGTTTTCCAGCAACCTACCAAATCAAGGATACTTTCAAATCATACTCTTTGAAAGCAGAGACTTATTTCCTACTTCATTCTATTCTGGAGGGGGGTTTAAATGACAATAAGCGATCATATGCCAAAATATGTTGGGCAAAGCCACAAGTTTATTTTGAATTTGTAGGCAACAATCTTGCTAAAACTAAAGAGAAGCTTTAACTAACAAATAAGCCACTGAAATTCTTAATTTTATTGAAATCCATATAGATAACGGTTCTTGGACTCTCCCTAGGATTTAAGACATATGGAGAGTTTTGTTTCTGGCCACCACTATGACTCAAGCTATGGAGTGCCGGCATGAGATCTTACTTTTACAGAGCATTCTTTTGTTTATTTATTTATTTACATGAAATAATGAAATTAAGGAGACCAAAGAAGAAGATAACAGGAGGAAAAATTACTTTCAACTCAACTGTTAGAAGATAAATTCTTCTCCTTCGAATTGTCTTCATACTTTACACTTTTCAGAACTTCTGTTTAGTCCATAGAACAAATCCTATTAGATGGGTCCTATACTGGCAAAACCTCTGTTCATTTCAGTGTCAGGCATGCATGAGCAAAAGCTAAGTACATATCAAGTATTCAGGCAAAAACTTATATACATCTTTATATATAATTTTAATCTTTTAAGTTCAATACATGTTGGTTTATGGTCTATAAATAAAATTGATTTTTTCTTAAATCACTTCTTTTAGACTACATCATTGAAACATTACTGCTCATTGTAGGGAATTTGGACTAGATGTCCTTTAAAGGATCTTTCCAACTCAAACTATTTTATGCATAAATAATGTTTTCTGTAGCTGTAGAGGGTGAAATCATGTATTAGATTACAAACATTCCATTATGGGTAGAAAAAACGAACATAACCCACATTTTTACATATTGATTGAAATGTTTAATTCCTAAGAAATGATAAATTGATTATGTAGTCTGAACCAAATCTTCAACAAAAATAGTTACTTATTGTAAATACAGTGTGTGGTCACTCCATGTATTCAGGATTTGTGTCAGTAAGATGTAGCAGTAACCATTTATTTTCTTCCCCTGAGGAGTTAATCTAAATAAATTTAATACAAATGAGTTTAAAAATATGAGCCAGATGTTGATTCTTCTATCTGAGTTCCCATCCTACATGTATTTAGAGGACACTAATATGTAGCTACCAGCAGAGTCAGTAACTTAAATGCAGAAAATTATTGGCATTCAGCTGATGAAACAGTTTGATTTGAAAGAATTTCTTGCTTTTCATAAATAGGGATGATCTGGTGGGTACTGTGGATGTCAGAGGTTGTTTGGGAGGTAGTGATCATGAGATAACTAAATTTTCAATAAATAGTGCAGCAAAGAGGGGGCCAGTATAACAGCTAAGCTGGATTTCCATAGGGCAGATTTTGGGTTATTTAAGGAACTGATTAGGAAAGTTCCTTGAGAGGTGGCTAATGACAAGGGAGCCCAGGATAGCTGGGAGTACTTCAAGAACGAGATTTTCAAGGCACAGGGGCAGGTTGCCCCGGTGTGTCATAAGTCGAGCCAGAAAGGTAGACGGCCGCCCTAGTTGAGTAAGGAGATTTTGAATGAGTTAAGAGTTAAAAAAAGGATGTATCACCTTTGGAAGGAGGGGAAGGTAACTAGGACTTTGTTTAGGGATGTTG
>WEKX01004446.1:0-21553 GCA_013390025.1 Pitta sordida | reverse complement strand
TGAGAGAGCTGGGGTTGTTCAGTCTGGAGAAGAGGAGGGTGAGGGGAGATCTTATTGCTCTCTACAACTACCCAAAAGGGAGGTGTAGCCAGCTGGGGGTCAGTCTCTTCTCTCTGGCTACAAGTGATAGAACAAGAGGAGACAGTCTTAAACTGCATCAGGGGAGATTTAGACAGAACATTAGAAGGAACTTTTTCACGGAGAGGGTAATCTCTCACTGGAATTGGCTGCCCAAGTAGGTGGTGGAGTCACCGTCCCTAGAGGTGTTTAAGGAAAGGTTGGATGATGTACTTGGTGGCATGACCTAGATATTAGGGTAGTGTGTTATAGGTAGGATGGTGTGTTGGTAGCAGGATGGCAACAGGTTAGGTAACAGGTTTGGCTAGGCTAGGTAATAGGTGATAGGTTGGACTTGATGACTTCTATGGTCTTTTCCAACCTTACTGATTCTGTGATTCTGTAATTTCGTATCAGATAGAATCAAAAGGGACTGGGCCACCAATTCTACAGGGAGTCAAATCTGCATGTGTTCACTATGACAGAGAGTTAACTTAGAGGGAAAGGGGCAAAGATAAGTGCAATAATTCTAAGCAAATACTAGCAGGTAAATGCAGACAGGAACATCTCAGCACACAGACAACTTTATTGTGGGTTTGTATTGTTACCTCCCTGTGGCCCTCACAGTGATCCCAATACACATTAATTGCACAAAAATGAGACAACACTGCATGAGATATGGGCATGAAAACTGTCAATAAAATATAATTGGCAATTTTATCACATTTTAAGGTTGCCCAAATTTCTCTGTTGCTCTGACTGTGAAAAGATTCAGGACTTCATACGTAACACATTTTTAAAGTCTAGATAAGTAGAGGAGTAGTACAAATTGAAAAGTATTTTCACACATACACACAGCATGGAATAAGACAACTGCCTTCAAAACTGAATTTTGAGACAAATTGCCAGTCAGAAACACACAAATGCACACACACACACACACACAGAGCTGATATATATGTTTTCCGGTCTGTATGTATAACTGTTTCCTGTCATGTATGAAGGAAGCAAGGATTTCTTGCTGTATTTATTTTTCCCTTTTAAAACACTTCTCAGTCAGAAAGNGCACACAGACAACTTTATTGTGGGTTTGTATTGTTACCTCCCTGTGGCCCTCACAGTGATCCCAATACACATTAATTGCACAAAAATGAGACAACACTGCATGAGATATGGGCATGAAAACTGTCAATAAAATATAATTGGCAATTTTATCACATTTTAAGGTTGCCCAAATTTCTCTGTTGCTCTGACTGTGAAAAGATTCAGGACTTCATACGTAACACATTTTTAAAGTCTAGATAAGTAGAGGAGTAGTACAAATTGAAAAGTATTTTCACACATACACACAGCATGGAATAAGACAACTGCCTTCAAAACTGAATTTTGAGACAAATTGCCAGTCAGAAACACACAAATGCACACACACACACACACAGAGCTGATATATATGTTTTCCTGTCTGTATGTATAACTGTTTCCTGTCATGTATGAAGGAAGCAAGGATTTCTTGCTGTATTTATTTTTCCCTTTTAAAACACTTCTCAGTCAGAAAGATAGAATATTTTCTACACAACACATAATATTTAATGCATGGTAACCAGCTAAGCATAGGGATAGATATTTTGTGTTTGAATAGCTGAATTATTGGAACTCAAAAAAATAAATTATATTATTAGATTGCTTATCACTTTTCTTTGGGGTTTTGTAATATGCACTTTGTGGCAATTACAATACTTCTTAAATAACTTTTTGTGACTATTTGTAAACATATTCATCTTCCAATACAATGCCTTTATCATAGAAAAGTGGAACGTATCAGTATAAATTTCAGAAGGAATAAGACTGAAGTTGGCCCTGAAATGCATCTTCTCTTCCCACAGCAGTATGGGAGCCTTTTTCTTTTGTGATTTGAATGTTAACAGAAGTCTAGCAAACCAAACACCAAAATCACCTTGTTCTTTTCCATGGAGAAGGTTACAATTGTTTCTCAACATTGCCATGGGCAACAAAATTTGAAGCTACTGATTGGAGTCTGACCATTAGCTAAATCTATGCATTCAAAATCTCAAGTGAGTCATCTCTGCTTAGTGCAGATGCCATTAGCCACAGCACAAATAACTCTATTTAAATGCCTCAGAATGAAAAATTAGCTACCCCATACCTTCTCTCAGAGTATAAACCTTGCAGTGCTATTAGCAAGCAGCCTGAGTCAATAAATGGGAGCTGAGACTTCTGCATGCATAAGGTAAGCAAACAGACCACTGCATAAGTCATTGGACATCTTATAAAAACAAATGGCTTGATGATGTGACACAAAAGACTGTGTACGAAATTGAGCCAATAAAATTATTAACACTGCAGTTTCACAGCTATTTCCTCTATGTTCTTAGAGAAAACATTGAACAACCTGGAATCACTCCAGGTAAGGACTAGCTAAGGAGTTTCTATCAGATACTATCATGATGAAGGATAAGGACTTAGTCAATTCCAAAGGATCTGAGTCACACATGAACTAGGATTGATACTCTCTCCATGACAAACATTGGAAACAGAATTCTATCACTGTTATCAGAAATGTGTGTCTGCTAAAATACAGAAGAAAAGTCCAACTACTTTCCCTTAAGAGCCAAATAAATTGTTTCAATCATTCAAATTAAATTATAATCAGAAAAAAAGATAACTGATGCACAAAAGGCGTGAACAACAAAACAATATGAACAAGCCAAATAACACTTTGTTTTCCCAAAAACAGAAACACAATTTTACATGACATATTCTGCATAAATAATTTTTGGAGTCGTTAAAGAGTTTGTGCACAAGAAGGCAGAGATGTCATGCTGTAGCTGAAATGTTAAAAACGTTTTCAAGACCCTTTCGTTGAACTTATCCAAGATGTTGGGCCTGAAAAATCACAAAATTAGACCCAGACAAATACACACATATTGTTTTTGTTTTACCTTGCTGCGTTGTGATCCTGTCACCTTAAGGAAGGGCAAGGACAAGAAGCGAAATAGTAATAAGAAAAAGAAGTCCAAAATTTTTTTCTGCAGGTGACTCACCAAATACATACACAAAATTGTCGTTTGAACATATAAATACATTATTTAAACATAAGTTTCACAGCTACAGAAAAAATAATAATGAGAAACAAATGGATAGGATCTTCTCTCAAAAGAAAAAGTTGAATGCTGAACAAAGAATCCATTATAATTTAGGCAAAAAAAACTAATAAATTCCTTATGGATAATTTTTTTCATTCACCTCAATGACTTCCTATTTATTAATTTTCATATACATGTATGAGACATTTATGGGCTTCTAAAGAAACTTACAGAAATGAATATAGTTTTCTTAGTTAATGATATCTCATACATTGCATTTCCAGAGAGGGAGGAAAAACCAAAATCCTACTGAAATTTGGGTTCATATTTAGATATTTGCCAAGAAACAAAAAATTCATATATTTGGTATATTAGTTGTAACTCAACTGGGCTTCAGATTGACTCAAAAGGATTTGGTAATGCTATTCTTTCTGATTTTTGTATACAGTCAAATAGGGAATACGCACTTTAATTCAGTGCTATCTCATGCAGCATCATCTAGAAAACATACAGAACATTTGATGTGTACAAAACAACAGGAGTAAAAGTAAACATGACCAAAATATCTCTTTAAAAATCAAAACAGCACAGATAGTTTTATACAAAATCAACCAGTATATTTAGAAATATTTTTTAAAAATAAAAAAGTACTTATTTTGTGTGGCTTAGTAAAGATAAGAAATATAAGTATTAGCTGATTTGAAAGATACGAGAGACAAACTTTAGTGTCAAAATTGTAATATGGTAAAATACATTAAATTATTAAAAACATTAACAAGCTAATTCCTTCTGTGTCCCTCAGAAGAGACAATTTTTTTAAGACACTCCATGTTATTAATGGAAAAAGAGAGAGAGATCCCAGAGCAAACACATGAAAACGACTTGTCTCTTACTCTTGTAATCAATTTATGTATATATCCTTATACAGTGATGGTCACTAAAAACTCAACATTGAACAACAACAAATACAAATTTCCTATTCCCAACCTAAGAAAAAGCTTAGAAGTAGTGATGAATAAAACATGACATTTTATTAAGAAGCACTAATATATATGTGAACATAAAACTACTGTATGAATTACTGGTACTGAATGTAAATGACTACTGCAAGAAGCAGCGTTATTTCAGTATTTTAACAGTCCAAACTAAAGGTAGGGTGCAATACTTTAAAAGATATAGTTTGTTATTACCAGACTTCCTACCCATAATAATTACTGTTAATAACTAAGAAGTTAATGAGATAAATACGTAAAATTTGTTACATTACTCTTTATATGATAACATGAATGTTTTTGTTTTACTAATATTAATCTGGTGACATATCTGCAAATCCAGCTTGTGACATGCAGTTCACTGGCATAATAAGCTGCAGTAAGCCATGAACCAAGAAACATAAATGTCAGCTGGGTGCTATGAAATAATGTCTAACATGACAAGAAAAAAAAAAAAAGTATAATCTTACTTCAAAACTCTTTACTTCTTCTTCCCCATCATCATCTTCTTCATCATGGCAGCTCTGATATCATGTGAAAAGAAAACATACCCTGATAAATCGTCGGGGGGGCATAAGCGTTGCTTCAGTTTACAAATAATTTCGCTTCATCTTCTTCACTAAATTTATTAAATCATAAAACACGTAAAAGACCTCAAAGGAGTTACCTTTGCCATAATGTCAGCATAAGCCATATACAGGAAATCTTCTTCCAATTTACTGGTTATTAGAAAGAGAAAAGGAAAAATGAGGAAGATTAGAGTCCTTATTGCAGAAATGAAGTGCCAAAATATTTATACACATCTTAAAAAATATTTTTATAGGATTTTTAAGCTTATAACTAATTACAAAAGTATTTTTTGAAAATTAAGACTACCTGATGGAAAAGGATAGCCACATACAAACATAGCATTCAGAAATTCATAAACACCTTCCACCTTCCAGTGAAGTAAACACATTTAATTTTTCGATTATACTTATAATGTAATTGTATTTCACATTTAGAATATAACTTTCAACAAGGAACACAGACAGAAGACAGAGGTGTAGTAAGTCCTGAACACGGCATTTATAAATCTGAAAAAGTAATGTGAAAATCTCTTTACATACCACAAGGTAAGAGGTTTAAGCATAACTCAAACTCACCATAAGTTCATATGCATGTTTTGACCTAGCCTAGACAATCTCACTTGAAGAGACATATATAAGTTCAAATAAAGGAGTAATATGAAAATGTCCATACACTCTGCAGTCTTTCATACCATCCCTACCATTTCTCAGTCAAGGCTGTTCGACTGAATAGAAGAATAAGTTGATGTAAAGGATCAACTCTTTTAAGGCTTTCATCTTCTTCTGGTAGTTCCTCTCCAGGTTTCTTTAGAGAAAAAAAGATTTTAAAAGTATATTCAATTATCTATAGTGAAAACAATTTATTTGTAATTTACTAAACATTAAATACTAACATATGTAATTTTGATTTGAACAACCAGGAGGAAGCAAGTTCCAAGCAAACCATGTTCACTGAGGAACTCTGAGCTCTGAAAGATTTTGCCGGAGAAGAAAATCAAATCTGAAGCTGATCAACAGTTTTAGACAGAAGGAGCCATATCTACCAACTGTAATGTTGGCAGAATGTAGAATTTTAGGAGATGACAAAACAATATTGTGCAAAAAATATTATAGATAATTCAATAAGATATAACACAAAGAGGTTTATGGGGGTTTTTTAATGTGGTTATTTTGCTATTAGATTTAGATAGCTCTAGTTAGGTCGGTTTAAAAAAAAAAATTGTAGTCCTGAGTACTGTAATGACAACAACCAAAGCAGTGTTTTGAAAATAATTTATACAAATGTGACCTCTGACTTGTCATCTTTTGTCAAAAGACATTTCAGAAAGTAGGTTTTGCACAACAAGTATTAACGATGAGGAGCTTAGTGACATGGTCTAGCTGGGGGGTGTGGGGCTGGATGGTCCTTGGTCCCTTCCGGCTCGGAGTGGCCTGCTAGACTGTGAGGGATCTAGGTTGTGTTACCGCTCTGGGATGGGCTTTCAGTCTCTGCATGGGTGTTAGATGGTGAGTTGGACTAGATGATCCTTGTGGGTCCCTTCCAACTCATAATATTCTGTGATTCTGTGACATTTTTTTCTACAAAGAATATCGTAGCTCAAGGAAAATTGGTTGCATAAATTATGCCCACTCTTCCTCCTTGTTTTCACTAAAATACAGATAAGAAGAATTCCATGCATTGATAAGATGGCATAAGTAATAAATTATTATATTGTCAGATGTTGTCTGTGAAGCAATAAACACAGGTTGGACACATGAGAGATATAAGTAAAATGAATTTTTTGCCTATAAAGAGAACAAATTTTGCATGCCAAATAGATTCCTATGGGGATGGTTATAGATCTCTACATGTACTGTCCTTTCTATGTGTCTGTGAAGCTTGACTTTTCCACTAAGGTGTAACAAACACGACTGGTTGCAGATGAGAATTCACCTTATTTGACATCTATTCACAATGATCGTTTCACATCCTCCCCTATGATGGTCACACAAGGCTCATTTCACATTTTGTAATATGTGAAAATATTTACACTATCAATTACAAGATCAGAACAATTATGGATGTCCTCCCCTACTCTTCATTTCAATCTCATTTAGAATTCCGACTTTTCTCTTTAATTAAATAGCTGTATTCTATACTTCATAATGTTACCAAACAGAATACCTCTCTAATGATTTAAAAAATGAGGCAAAAGGGCAGAAGTTGTGCTAATATATTACTAGTTTTCATAGATTTATTAAAATTAAATGAAGGGTCAAATTCACCAATGACTGAGTTACGTAGAACTCATTATTAAGCACAGAATGAACACAACATTCAAATTATTTTCTGATATTTCTGGGAAATAAATACTCTTAATAAATATTACATAATAATAATAAATGTTCTTAAATAAATAAATATTATTAATTTTCAATGTTTTGAGACATTTGCCTCATATTTATTTAGTTGTAAAATACAAATCTTTAACTGAATGTAACATAAGAAGGTAAAACGGGACATGTAATCTTTAGTTGCCATTCCTAAATGCTGAAGACTTAAAGTATTTAACTTTATATAATTTAATTTTTAAATGTCTATTAAATGTATTGTTCTCATAAGTTATTACGTCCTCTAATATCTACCAATAAAACTAATCAACAATTATGTCAAATAAGCATAAGTGTACATATAACCTAGTTATTAAAGCAGAAGCATTTTTCAAACAATCCTTCAAGCATGTACCAGAGAACACAAGGCTCCTCCTTTTGGCCTTTCCACATGAGTTCTGCTACCACAGCCTGGACTGTGATTCCATCTTGACAGTCCAACAAATTTTTAATTCCTTGCTACACAGAATCACAGAATCACAGAATATTCTGAGTTGGAAGGGACCCACAAGGATCATCGAGTCCAACTCTTAAACAGTACCACTGCCTCCCTGGCAGGAATCGAACCCCATGGTACAGTTTCTCTAAGAGGAACCTTCACCAGCACCACAACCACATCTTTCACGAAGTCCACTAAGCATCCTGAGTCAGCTTCACAGAGATAGAACTTCAAACTCTCACCCTCCAGAGTAGTGCCCTAATGCAGTAAGAGTGTGAAAGGAAATATTTAAAAGACAGAGAGGGGGGTTTTGCCTTTCGGGCAAAAGGTCTATCCTTAGGATAGACACTATGTCTGTGTTTGAGGAATTACAAAGGAATGCCCATGGCCTTTTACTAAAGGATGCTATAGAAGCCAGTCCAGTCTGGTTTTGTCTTCTCTGAGACAGCTGATTCAAAGAGATCAGTTTGAGGACCCAAGGATTGCTTGCAAGCTACAGAAAAGTTTACTTTTTGCCTCAGGAATCAGGAAAAAAACCCACTTCAACCAGCAAAGTGTCCCCTAGCGCCCTTCCGAGTGCCAAAAGGCCAAAACCCAAAGGCAAAAAGCCCTGCCCTAGCACTCTTCCTGGTTTAAATGCATCTGCCTAATACATATGCAAAACACCTCATGAATATGTATTCCATTACCATTACATCATAGAATTACACTTTGCTTTAAGTTTTTGACCAATCCACTTTGATGTTTTACATTACTCTATGTTTTGACTAAAGCCCCGTTCTGTTTACAGTTTTGTGCTGAGAAACAAGCACATTTGCCTTTAGTATTGAGACTTTAAGCTTTAGGCCTGGTAAATGCCTTCAACATCTACTAATTTTTCCAAATCCAAATCTTCCAGCTATTTCATTATAATCTTTAAATTTCTAAGTCTATTTCAATTTAAGGATATTACTATTACCATTTCCTAATTATGCTTTTGTTCAGGTGTAGCTCTTTATGATTGAGTGTGCGATCCCTGGGAACAGAATATGAGGAGTGATGGAAAAGAGGAAAGGGGAGTTTTGCACAGAGGGCATTGCAGACATACTGCCTAGCAAACTAAACATGCTTTTCTAAGAGCAAAGCCTTATTTCCAGTGGTCCTACTTATACAGGGGGTTTTTCTGCATCTTTACTGGCTTTATCATATTTACCATATTTAGCCTGTTTACCACTATTTCATAGATTTTGCTTATCGCAGCATCTTTCCGGAACTGATCCCCTGCAATATTCAAGGGATTACCGCATTTTCATAGAGGAGTTAAGGAGATGACCCTTTACGTGACTGTAACCAAATGACCATTCTAGGTTAATTCTTTACACATAAAAAGCTGCACACATGCAAAGCATTATGCTGTCCTACGTTCCATATCTGCCCACTCATGTTCCCAACTGCATTATTAACAATGAATCTGCATTATTTAAAACACTTGCAGTGTATTGGAATACATGAAGACATCTGTTTAAAAGACCTCATAGAGAGTAAGAATTTGCAGAAGTGTCCTGTTTTTCCACAATGCTTCATCATAAAATAAAGATACCAGAAGAAATTAATTCCGCATAGGTGCAGGCAAAACTTCCAGTCTATTTGGGTTGATCTCATTGATGCTGATTTTTTTTTAATATTTTGATTTTTATTTTCAAAATCGATCACAACTCGGGTAGCTGGCTTTAAGCTTAAGGTTGAAACAGTAAAAGCAAATTATTATATTTTCTAATAGCAATTTTTAAGTTGGCTTCTTCTCTCTATTGAACAGAGCAGGCTTTCCTCACAATAAAAACATTGGTCTCAGACTGTGTTCTGTTGGACACCCCAGGGATTGAATTAGTTTCTAGTACTAGTTCTTGCCCAACCCGTGAAAGAACTACCTTTCAGAAAGGCAACTGTAAGGGATGAGGACACTAGACTTAATTGAAAATCATCCTAGGGATTTACCAGGCTAAAGACACAGCACTAAAACTTTATTGCTGGGAAAAACCCTCAGGTCTCTGACAAAAGGATTCTTCTGTGAAGAAGTAGCAGACACTGCTTGTTTCTGAGGAACGGACTAATTTAAGATTTGAATTCCTCTAATTTCATATTCTAACCTTTTCATTTAAATGGCTTTAATGTGAATTATGAAGTCCTCAAATACACAAAGATTAGCTGCAAAAGAGGAAGGAACAGGCTATTCCCTTTTTTCCACAGTGCAGAAGATAAGAGATAGGGGAATGACAGCAACTGGTACGTAATGTAGACAAAAGCTTTATAAAAGGTTACTGAAGCCCTGAAGCAGACTGTCTGAGGGGATTTTGTAATCTCCATTACTTGTAATTTTTAAAACCTCAGAGTGACTTGGTTGTAGCTCATCCCTTTGGGAAGAGATAGCTTAGGTGATGAATAAGGTACCTCACAGAATTATAATTATTACTATACAAGACAAGTGTTAATCCATAATACATTCCTATGACACTTTGCACCCAAACATACTGCTAAGTCTTCTATCAGTTTGTCTTCAAAATAGTGTTCTTCTGTTTCAATCCAAGATTTATCATAGCCTTGAAGAAAGAGATTGACAGCTCGGTGCCTGAAAAAGGGACATTTAAAAAGAAAGCTGTAAACTTTTAAAGGGAAGATTTAGTCAATATGAATTTCATTTAGCTTGAAGAAATGTCCAGTCATTAAAACTATAATTTAAAAGGAAAGCAAAATTTCTATGCTCAAACAAGTTAAAGCACCCCTTTTAAGAAATATGTTTACATTAAAATGTTCTATTCGAAACTCTGTCCTGTTAACTTTTAAAACTGATACTAAAACATATTAATAATTATTTAGGAATAGAATTTTAAAGAAATTTAAACTTAATTCTAGTTTAATTGTTAAGATAAAAGTAACAGATAATTGTGGGTTGTGCTCAAATAATTGCATTTTTCTATGTTCAGCATTATATTTGAATACCTAAAATAATAAACCAATTTTTTTCCAAACATGGATGGTGAGGCTAGGGGAGAGAGGGGATGGCTTTCTTGTTGGGGTTTTTTAATTATTTTTTGAGGCTTCAATGCAAAAGGGACTGTCGGACAAGCAATTCTCCATGAAGAATTGTAATAATCCTCTTAATTTTTTTAAACTGACAGTCACATATACTAAGAAGAAGTCTAATTAAAATATAGAGGAATGTGAGTTACTTGCAGGTGATCTACTTGTTAAAGTAGCAACAGATACATATAGATATATAACAGTTCTATTCTCAACTGTCATGGCAGCTTCATTTCAAGGTAGTACAATTCTCATGCCCTAGTGCCTCCTGGGACAGATTTCAAGATCCAATCTAATAACTATAACCATTACTAACTATACTAACATATATACTAATATGCATACTATTGGGGAAAAAAAATTAGAAATTATGCTGAAAAGATCAGAAAAAAAGTGTTCTGAAAATTATTTTTAGAAATTGCATTAAAGAGTAACTAATTTTTCTGCATGTCTATCCTTTCCAGAATCTCAAGATTCTGAAAATTCCTTCACTAGAGATCCCATTCTCCATTCATTAAGAGAGAAGAGGAAAATAAGCCACAAGAAAAGGTGGTAAACTTAGAGTATTTTTGTCTAAAAGAATGCTCTTCCCAAAAGTGTACAATAACTTAAAAAGTTCTCAGATAAAGAGCGTCCATTTATTTCCTGCATATAGAACATCTAGTATCTAATAATGAAGTTAACTCTGTACTTCCAGAGCTATGACAAAACTTAGGAGGAAATTTATCTCTCAAGATGATATTACCTTGACACTAATATGTCAATTTCTGCATTTATCTCCTGTGAATGATATCTCCTTTTTAGAAAACACAGTAGGAGAAACAGTTGGAATAACAGCAGGAGGAAAGTACTGGCAATTTTAATTATTTTTTTTTTTCAGAAGACAGAAGAAAGAAATTAGATCTAATTAAGCAAAGTAATATACAAACCGTATTACCACATAGTTCATCAATTACTGGTTTACGTTTTTTCCTTTTGATCTTGCCAAATAGCAGTATATGAACATTAGTACGCTACTATTATTACACTAGTGAAAGAACAATACAGCTCTTACCTTGGCAGATTATACAATGGTGCCATTCTGAAGCAGGCAACTACTGCTCTTTTCCTCTGTTTAGACAGCAGCTTATGCCACACTGCTTTTTTGGATCGCTGAGGATGTTCCACCTGTTACGTAGAATACACATGGAAAAATAAACAATGTGGCAATGTCCCTACTGTCCAGATACAGTAATATTAGTAAAAATGTTAGTTAACAGATAAATCAAGTAGAAAGGTAACAGAAGAATAACATATCAGGAAAAGTGTTCTAGACAGAATTCAAGCAGTCAGCCAACTTGTAGAATCAGAATTTTAAAAATAAAGCAAAAATCTCCCTTTACTGGTATGATACAGATATTATCCTTTTTTACTTCATTTTACTTCTATGTTCCACATAGAATACTATCGTCACTAAGGTCTCAGGAAGTGTTAAGTTTTAATATAAAGAACATTGACTCATTCTATTTTTTATGTAACTCTTTACATACATACAGGTAAATTGTACACTTTCACATTGCCTCAGACAATATTTTTGAAGGAATTGTCTTAAATATTATTAATCTTTTCATAATATTTACTATGATCAGCCATGAGGAATGGAATTAACTTTAAAAAAGAGTGACAAGCACAAAGACATATGACTAAATCTCATCCATGGATCAGCAGAGCTAGAATGTACATAACATATTCCAAAACATTTCAGGTACCTTCCATAAAACTACAGCTCTGTCTTAAGATATATTCCCTTTCTGCATCCTGACTCTACAGTAGCATGAGATGAAACTGGTTGTGCTTTTATCTTTTATCTTTCACTCTTTTACTTTCTTTCCTTTCACCTTTCGTCCTTGCTCACATCAGAAGAAAATTACTACTGTGGTGCTTAAGAGCACCTGCATATATCAGTATATCCTGACTGGATAACTAGGAACTATGATTGCAGGCAGTGCTATGGATAACTCCTTTCTACAGCCTATTCACAGTTTTTGTGATTTATTTCACAAATCTTCCATAGAGATTACGTAATTTGATTCAACCTATGCAACTGTTGTAGAGTTGAAACAGGAATTACTTTGATTGCTTGTTTGTTTGTTTTGGGGGGTGTTTCTTTTCCAGACAACTATGCTAGTGGCGTAACAGGTCCTCTGTATTTTGACATTATGAAAGAAGTCAACGGAAGTTAGTATTTCTATCTTGAAAGACTTGGTGATTCTCTCCTGTAACCAAGTGAAGTATTATATTTAAAACACATAGTGATGATTCTGATGTTTATATAGACTCAATATTCAATCCAGATTTGGTTATCCAGTTTAGTGAAATGCAAAAAAATATCCATAGTTAAACAATAAACATTTAATTAAACAGACAAAAGTACCGCTGAACATTCAGTGAAATAATTATACTTGTAAGAATAAGTGGTGACAACCTTGAACAAGTTCCTTTTAAAAGTTAAAATACAAATTAAAGATATTTGTTAAGACAAAGGACAAAAAAATGTTCACTATAGACATATTTACAGTCAAAAAACTAAGTCAGCACTAATAATTTAGAGTTCAGAGGCCAAATGTGAAAGTTTAGGTGATTAGTAATATCTTCACAAACAATTATAAATCCCTCTATACTTTCCCAAAAGAAATAGCCTCGGCCTACGCAGGCAGATTTCTGAAAATAATAAAAAACAAAGAAGTTAGCTGAGCAAGGAAAGAAAATACAAAGAATAAATTGACCATTGTCAGTGCAATAAGGAAAGCATTCAGTGTATATATATATGGAGAACACAGACTTTGCAAACAGAAACCAAAGGATCAATTAAGACTATCATAAAAACCGATACAGTGCTCATATAGTCATTAATTTTAAAGAGACCACGTTATCAATTTCTGTAACAAAAGCACCTGAGCATTTGGCTACAGAAGATAAGTAAAGGTGTGGGACTAAATCTTTATTTAAATAGGCGCAAGGTAGCCATATAGAAAAGCAGAGAGAATTTACTTGAGAAGCCACTGCTTAAATCTGATGAGAAGGACCAATCTTAAATATGATCTGATACTACATACTACAAATGGGAATCTGTCCTGTTCTGTACTACTGATGGATTTCATATGCAGTGAGACTGATTCTAAGATAGAACATGGAAAAGACAAGGACCATACATTAGATTTCACTAATTTGAACAATTTCTTCAACTACACAAGCTGAACCAATTTAAGCTTAACCAATTTATATACATGATGGTAAAGCTAAAATGCCAGAAATCAAGAGATTGCATATGCTATTTGAACTCAAATATAAGAGTTTAATGCAGAATTATGCAGCTCTGTATGTGTTAATTATTCCTGTCAGCGCAGTTAAATAATTACTAGGGATTTTTAGCTTTTCTTTCTTCTTTCTTCCTCACAGCAACTCTATATCCTTTCAAATCAGCATCCATTCTCCTCTTTCTCTCTCTAGTAGGCAAACCATGGTTGACATGGTTTTACTTTGGTATTGTATCACTCTTCGCTTGCTCCAGACACATTCAGAAACATATAGAAATTACTGACTCCTCTTCATCCTCTTCTACCAAACTGTGTAAGGTTGTTGAATCGTCTGTATCAACTCTGTCAAACTATATAAAGCGGGCTTGTGTGATGCAACAGGACTCAGGTATTTACTGCACTTGCTACAGAGCATATGTTCAAGAACGTATCTCAAGTTCCTAATTGACTGAACCAATGATCTCATCATGATATGGAAACATCCTGACATCAGATCTGAAAACTTGTGCCAAACTTCTAAGTGAAATCAAGTGATCTAATGAGAAGCCAAGAAAACCTTGAATTCATAAGTGTTCTTTGAAAAGTTAACAAAATAAACCCTGAGTAAATTTTACATGGACACTCTTTACAGTCCATGGTGTGCAATCATTACTACTCATCTCTACTACTAGGAATACTCTCCAGGGTAATGTCTTGTTTTTTAAGTACATTTTAAAAAAGGAAAGCCTAGAACACACAGAATAAATCTGAAGTGCCAAATAGGTAACAATTCAATACATAAAATGGCAAAGTTAATTTATCAATTAGTCTTTGATCTGTAAGATGCACCAATACAGTAGATTTCTTATTTGAAATTTGAAAGAATATTGCATTTGGGAAGATAGACTCAAAATAAAATACAAAATTATTTAAAAGGGAGTTACTGTAGTTCAGGTCACATGGGACGTTAATATGCAAATGCATATTTAAAATGCAAAACCTATTACATAAATAGAGCTTTGTGCTAGATTTCTGAAAGAACTCAAAGAACTCGGAAAAAAACCTCTCAGAAAAGAAGATTCCTTCAACTTGCTTCTACTGTTTTTTGAAGGCAGGAAGGAATATACGAGTTTGCCAGGTTGGCCAAACAAATTATTGTTGGAGCTGCTGTAAACACACTGCATGATCAATATGACCAAAAACTGGGCTACAAAACACAAGACCAAGCATGAAAACAGTGGCCATAAAAAGAAAGAAAAAAGAATATTACACTAAATACAACAAGTGAAAGTGTAAATGAAAGGGCAAATATTTTTATTTAGATTAAGAAGCAATATAATTGGTAAAGAGTATCTAACCTGTTCCAGGTGAAACAGTACATTAGCTATATCAAGGACCCTTTCCACAGTCTTCTCTGGATCTGAGCAATCTTCATTCCTGTTTGGTAAATCTTTGTAAAGTGCCATCTGCCACCTAATGGCAGGATCTTCAAGCTGCAGGAGAAAGATTTCACGTCACCGAGGCAAATTGTTCCAAACAGGGTCAAACAGTTTAATTAGTACAGAAACTGCCACAAAGGTCAATTGAAGCATTTTATATGGCTAACCTAAATCTTTACATGGCAAACTCATACCGTCTGTGAGAACAAAACTGAAGACTGACTTGCATAATGTTTTTAAGAGCCTCCATAAAATCATAAAATGTCTTGGATTAGAAGGGACCTTAAAGATCATATAGCTCCACCCGCTCTGTTATTGGTTGGACTGCTCAAAGCACCATCCAACCTGGCCTTTCTGTGGGCAAGCTGTTCCAGAAACTAAAACACTAATAATCATACAAATAGTAAATGATCATGGGTCAACAAATAGCACTCGCACCAGCAGTGAATGTATAATTTGAGGAAAAGTAATAAATATGAGGTAGACAGGCTTAGAACACTGACTTTCCCATTATTAAACCTAGCATTTAAATCGTTGCTCTCTAGTTGGGATTACATACTTAGTTTTCAGCCATGGAAACTAGTAGTATTACTGTTATTTGTGTCTATTTTTTAATTTTGTTTTAAACTGTTAGAAAATCCTAATTTTACTGATTACTAGCTAAAAAATTAACAGTTAATTTAGGAAAAATTAATTAAAGATGCATACACTTATTAGCCTACAAATTCAAAAGAACTGTAAGAAGCAAAATGTGAGGGAGGATAAATTTTTCTCTTTACATTTCATTTTCTTCTATTTCCTTCATCTGTAATTCTGTTTTACAATTAACAAGCCTTCCTTATTTATTTTTTCTCCTCAGTTCCTCTGCTAAGAGGCATTGAATCTGCTCGGTTTGCAACCATTTGTCATGCTAATGATACCGATGCGAAGCCTAACCCATTTTACTGAGAACTGCAGCCAGTGATCATTCCTGACAAAGCAGTTAATATTTAAGTCACATTGGCCTAGATGCCCACAGCACTTTGGGGTCTAAACACTACAGATTCAAATAGGGCTTTAACTCAACACTTACTTGTCTAAAACATCTTTGTGGACCCAGATTTCAATTACAGTCATACCTCAGTAATTCGCACTGTCATATTTGCAGCTTCAGTCATCTGCAGAATTTTTTCCCACGTCCTTATTCAGTGATTCATGGACCAGTGTATAGTTCTGTGGGACAGTGCGGTGCCACAGCAGCTGGCCCTGGCTGGCTGGCCACCTACCTTGCCAGGAGTGAGGAAGTCTTAAACTGTAACATATGGACCCATGTTCTAGCTGTGGCAGCCAGCCTGGATTTGCCAGTGTATATCTGCATATGTGCATATGCAAATATGCATAGCCTTCAGCAAAGCACTCTTGCCTGTGCTAGCTGCTGCAGTTAAAGGGAAAACGTTCCCGATTCTACTTTGCCTTAAGGGGCCCCTGAATGCTGTAGTGTTGCAAAGTTGCCATATTTCTGGCAATAATTTGCCATATTACTGTCTGATACGAATTTGCAGATTTAATGTTTCACAGGAGCCTCACAAGACCCAAAACCCACGAATCCAGAGGTATGACTGTAGTGCCTAAGATGAGACAATACATACTGCTAATTCATCTCCACTAAACATCTTACAATATACGTGTTACTTAATTTCCAGGAATGATTATAAACTTACACAGTCGTTCAATAATAGCTTATTACAACCTAAAAAGCCACATTTGGCAGGCATTGCTTCCACCTTTTGGCTTTTCCATTTCTTAACAACTGTCACATCCAAAGTCTTTGTGTGAGCATTTGATTGGATCATCATGAATGGATAGTCCACAAAAGACTTTTTAATCACAGGTGAAGTTGTCTTTTGATCTGAGGACTCCTCACATTCTATCAAGGTACGGCTTTTTTGTATAGGTAGTTTTCTAAGGGTATGAATAGTTGACATTTCAAGGTGTGAATTAGAATGGCTGGAAGAAGATTTTGGTGACTTGAGCTTCATCCATGTCAAAATGAATGCAAGTTTCGTCATCAATTTCTTGAAATAAAAGGCTTGGTACTGAGTAACAGCATGCAGGCATGCAAGGAAAGGAAAGACAGAAACAGGGTGAAGACAAATGTAGACAAATGTAGACAAAGGTAGACAAATGCATGAAACAGATGCCACAACATTAACAGCTAGAGATTCAAAAGGTTGATTCTGAAACAGTGCATTTTTCAAAAAAGAAATCAAGATAAATCATACTTTAGCTCTAATATAAATGGCAGAACATGATGTCTGTGAGAAGCAGAAGTAGTTAAGAGAAATCATCATTAGAAGAATATGGCTATCATTGTAAAGAAAACCAGCCTTTCAAAAAGTGGTATTTTTCCTATTATAACAAAGCTACACATTAGTTCACAGCATTAAATAATAATTTAAGTTTATAAGACCATTTGGCCTAAATTTCTTTTTTGTGTGACTCAATCAGATGACAAAAGAGTAGTGCATGTATATAGCACGATGGCATCACTTTTCTTAACAAGAAAGATCACACTTGAATAAACATTACAGGTATTCGATTCAATCACATCACTGAATACTAATGATAACAGAGAATTATGGAATAAATTATACTGTACTTTGTAACTAATGAATTTATACATTGTACTTTTAAGTGATTAAGTTACACATGTTTAATGTGAACTCCAGAATGTGCCAGTGATAAATGATTCATTCTGTCTGTAGTTGAGTTGACTGCTTTTCACATACAGGTCAAAATCAGAGCTTTTCAAAGCTAGTAAATCAATATGTAAATAGCTATAAAATAAAGACAACTACAATAGCTGTCTAGTTTAGTTATCTATGTATTATGTGGTTCTCTTTCAGATTTTTATCTTCCACTGGGAATTAATTTTACAATAGGGAAAATCTAAAGTCACTGCTGAAAAGTTTACAGCTGGAAAATCCAACAATGTGTACTTTGGATTAGTTAAAATCACTTCCTTCTTAATTATCAAGGCACTGTGAAATTTCATCAGCCTAAGAAATGCAAAAGCACTTTTATCCTCATGTAACAGAAATGGACAAGGCAATATGTTGCTTAATAATAGCAAACTGTTAATTGAGGACAGGCAGTTTCTGAAGAGAAAGCACAGATTGAGGCATTATGATGTATCATAATTTCCAGGCACAAAGCAGTAAGACAGACATTTCTCAACAGCACAATGTAACACTGAAGAAACAAAATAAAAATTGAAGTAGTTAAAACAGGAGGACAAGTACTAAGTAGCAACATGAAATGCCAGGCAAGATTTAAAGCTGCATGGCTTAAAAAATTACAATACAGACATACTGAAGACAACAGAAATATCTATCTTTACCATTAAAAAAACATTAATGAAGTTTATACACAAAATCACCTCACTTTAAGGAGTTTATGTTTTTGACATGCACATTGCTTGCATTAAGATCTTCAGAAATGCGCTTTTCCTCCTAGTACTTTGCCTGTGTGTTTTCTTCTGCTTCTCGGTATATAACAATATTTGCTATATAAGTATTTCAAGCTTTTGTTTTCAGTGGTAAACCTTTCTATGTGCTATCCCTATAATTTAAATTAAGTGGATTTTTATTTGTAGTATTTTATGAAAACATGCTAATTGTTAGCTTTGCAAAATGACGCATCTTCTTGTGATCTCCCAAAACCCCCAGTGTTCACATAATTTTGCTTGACATGGCAGTGATACATGGAAAACGTGTTGGAAGAAGATTAATCCTCACATATTATTCAGAAAGAACAGTCCCACTACCAGCTCATTTAAAAAAACAAGAAAGACTATTGCCATGCACTGATTGCAGTGGAATAGACTTTTGGATGATTCTTACAAATCCTTTCAGAAAAAAAGCACCAGATTTTCAACTCACATGTTTACTTTTTTGTGACCTTATTATGCGCACAGGACTCAGTTAGTTAAAAATTAACTGCTAAAAACTAGTTAGATTTTATCTTGAGGTGAATGAAACATCAGGTGGGAAGAGGAGGTAAAGGACGATTCTAAATAAAGCACCATCCATAGGCGGGATTCTATCTTCCTTCAATAGAGGAGAAACATACAATTTTACTACACTTCTATATTCTGTCTTGTCATTGTTTGAAGTATAAATAACAGTTGAATTACACTGGTCATTTCAGGGGTATTCATCTGGAACTAATCGGAATTTGGTAACAAAAATCTAGATATTTTTCCAAAATACTTTTTTTTCTGTGGACTGAAAACTAGCAGAAAAACATAGCAATTTTTCACTTTAAGAGTATGCCAAAGAGTATGGCAGCTTCCTTTTCCTTTAAACTTCAAACTGATACTAAGCAACTTTGAGCATTTCCCCAGTTTTATCTCAAGTAACAGTACGTGGAGTTTAAATAGAGATATGTTTCTTCCATCTCCAATTTCATAAAGATGATGTGCATAGAAAGGAATTTGAAGGGCCATGTGTTACTATATATAGCAAATATATACACACACTAAAAATCAAACATTTAGCAATTCATGTGAATAAGTTACTTAACAGAAGAGAAAAAGGGACGATAATTTATCCTAATGAAGCAAGGCAGGTTATCATTATACAGCACCAACAAATGAATTCAAAGGAAGAAAAATCACATTTAAAAAATGCATATAGATTACCTTGCCCTGAAGGTGAAGATTACTGCGGATGACATCTCGTACTTCATCTTCAGTATCTTTCTGCCAATAGATAAAAAATCTATTAGAAATAAAGGGCAATTAGGAAAAGCTATCATTTATTTAAATGTCAACATTAGGTTCATCAGATGATGAATAAAACTGGCAATGTGGGAGACGTGAGAAAAATCTCTGAGACAAACTTTTTTGCATCATGCCAGAACTAGCCACATCCAATCTTGAAGTAAAAAGTTCTGGATGGCATCATATATATTTGTTCACAATAGCACATTAAATGGAAGTCTGAATTAAAATTACAGTCAGCCCTCTTGCACTTTGCGCCCCCCTTAGATAGCGGCTTTACATCTTCGCGGTGTGATTTTTCGGCGATTAAGGAGGCCTGTTTCACAACTGCGCCTGCGCGACCTGACATGCATGAATATTCAAATTAGGTAGTCAACCCCCACGCCATGCCGCACGGACCATGGGTCCACTGTTCTTCCCACACCGTGCCCATCCCGAGGCAGCTCAGCTTGAGCACGGCCCATCCCCACTCTGCTTGAGCGTGCACCACCCCTGCTCCAAGCGAGGAGGCTGTGTGCAGTTATGAAAGATTTACAGACGCTCAAGTTAGACATGGTGTCTGAGACAAACACCAATACACAGCAGGGCAGTGCCAAAACAGCGTCAGAGCGGCGGGGGGCGGTGTGAGGATGCGGGGCAAATTTGCATATTAATGAGCTGCTATTCTACGTAGACAGAGGGCTACTATGCAGATAGGGGGCAAGGCCCATGGTACCATATTGGGCCTGACTGCACTAATATACCTGTAACCAAAGTTTGATCAAATAAAACCAGTAACATGAACATAGCCTTCTCTGATTTGATTTCTGTTTCTTTCAGAGATGTTTTATCTTTTATGGCACTCAGTTCAGCTGTGCAAAGGTCATATAGCCTGCTAGGGTGTAAAAAGTATCATCGCTTGAGAAAGGAGTATATTCCAAATGACCATCATATTATTATTATGTGAGTTTTATTTCTAAATTTTATTTCCAAATTCAAGCTTCATAAAATATTACAAACTCTACTTAGCATTAAAAATTAAGAGAGAAAAATAACTTTTTATTTAATAATGTCATCTCTACTCATACATAGATACTCATAGATACTCATACTTAAAATGCCCAAACTGAAATGTTTTAAGCCATGAAAACAATACGTAGACCACTATTTAACATAATCACCTTTATATACAGTTGGCCCTCTTCCACTTTGCACCCCTCATATTGCAGCTTCACATCATAGCAGTGTGATTTTTCAGCGATTAAGAAGGCCTGTTTCAGGACTGCGCATGCGCAACCCAACATGCATGAAGACTCAAAGTAGGCCGTCATGAATATGCAAATTTTCCCCCCTGCAACCCCCCATGCCAGGCTGGCTCAGGGCATCAAGCCGAGGCGGGCCCCCATGCTGGGGCAGCTCCCGGCAGAGCCAAGCCAGGCGCTCACTGCTCCCGCAGCGGCTTGGCTCTAGCACCACCTATCCTGCTTCCCTCAGCTCGGGGGAAGATTTA
>WEKX01004445.1:44616-74508 GCA_013390025.1 Pitta sordida | reverse complement strand
TGATTCTGTGATTCTGTGATATTGGCATCTCAGTCTACAGTCGCTCAGGATGGGGGTGAAGTCTCCTGATGCCAGCATTTCTTGAGGCTTTCTGAGACATCTGGTCATATCATTGAAAGGTGAAGACTCCAAAAAGAAGTGAACATATATGAAAATTAATTTAAAAGAGGGAGGAAATCCTCTCATGAGTGTTATTGACTAAGAAATAAACAGGCGAGTGAGGGAAGTGTAACTGAGCTTGCTGCACAGAACAAAACCAGCATTCAAAGCAACTGATGATATTTTCATAACCTTACTGGAAACAGTAAAAAGCACAGATTTGAACAGAAGTTAAGTGACACAACATGAGAGGTTGCTCTAGAATAAAACTACAGGCACTGGCAGCTCCCATTAAACCTGTGGGATGACAAATGCAGCTATCCTGTAGTGCAAGAAAGTTACACCAGATTGCAAACTGAGTTGGTTTTTTTAACCCCTGCATGTAGCTTTTTCAAGCATACATAATGTTTATACATCCATGTCCCAAAACAGGTATTATATTTTTTTATTTTTCCACTGATATATAAAAAAATAGCCATATGAAACCAGACTTGACCTAACAGCAATATGCCAAGGTGGAACTAAATCCCAGAGGAGAAAAGAATGGCATCTATATCAGTTATGTTCACTTAATTGGGAAAATAGTATTGCCCACAATAAGTAGCACAACTTGAAATCCACTTTACTACAGAGGTGAGTGTCACCGCCTCTCATGTGGGAGACTGAGGGTTCAATTCCTGTCAGGGAGGCAGTGGTGCCATTTAAGAGTGGGACTTCTGGTCCTTGTGGGACCCTTCCAGCTCAGAATATTCCGTGATTCTGTGATTCTCTTAACATACAGGGGTTATCAAATGGGGAGGGTGAGGAAGGTAAATGGTGTGACTGGGTGATTCCACCAAATAACAAAAAAAAAATTAAGAGCAATCAATGGAAAATAACTAAATCTAGCTATAGCACCTGACAACAAAGCCTACTAATGTCCCCTGAGTATCTTTACTCTGCCTTCAGTAGGTTTTAATCTGCCTTTGCAAATGAAATCCCCTCTGCCATGGTTACTTTTCTTCTACTGGATCCCCATGTACATAAGGAATTGAATTACAGTCAGGTCGCCTATATCATGGACCCATGGTCTTAATTGGGTTCCGCAAAGCCCTACTTCCATGTTGAATGGCACTTCATGAATATGCAAATGTGCCCTGCACCCTCACCATGGCCCCCCGGCACTGTTTTGGCACTGTGTTGCTGTGTATCAGCATTTCTGTTGGTCCTTCCCGGTGCCCGCAGCCACCCCACATGGGAAAAACCCCTTTGCAGCTGGGCCAGGAACACAGGTACGTGGAGCTGCCTGTGCTGCTGTCCCAGTGTCTCTTGGGGTGGGTAGATGAGGTGTTTGCATACTCAGGGTAGATGAGTATCTCCTGGAGAGTCACTCAAGAAAGTCTTGGACACCTGAGAGTATGTAAATCTTTCATAACTGCATGGCAGTGGCTCCGGGGGAGCGGCCCCACCATGGCCGGGGGGGGTGGAGCGGGGGAGAAGTGGCCCTGCTGCTGCTATAGCGGGAAAGGAGTGGCTGGGGTAAGAGGCATCGGCTGCTGCGTGCCAGGGCTGCAGCAAGCAGCAGTCGGCACCACCTCTGCATTCCAGGGCCAGGAGGAGGCTGCATTCCAGCCGCGGTGGCTGTGCAGGTTGGTTTGCATATTCATGCTGCCTAATTGAATATTCATGCATGCCAGGTCGCGCATGCACAGTTGTGAAAAAGGGCCTCCTTCATCGCTAAAAAATCATGCCGCTAAGATGTGAAGCCACAATATGGGGGGCGCGAAGTGCAAGTGGGCCGACTGTACTGCCTGCTTTCTCAGCTGCACAGTGATACTGCCTTCATTAAACATTGACTCTCAGTTCTTTCCTCAAATATCTTGCTGCAACATACAACCTGATTTAATTGAAGAAGAACTTGTCATTCTCTTAACAAAATTCACATTTTTAAAGAAAGAAACTGAAACCTCTATTCTAACCTACATTTATATAAACTAATGATACCAGCTAGGTAACGAATATGTCAAATTCCTGTGGCAATTTGCACTTCACACTGGTTATGTGTGGGCTCGCAATAACATTTGGTGCACTAAAATCATGAGGTGAAATCTTGGCCTCATTTGAATCAATAGAGTTTTTTCTCTTTCAGCCTCCGCAGGGGTGTGCTGTGATGGTGCCTACTGAATTCAGTGACATCATCTGTTTGATTGTTTTAAACATGGCCATATGGACTTATCTTTGCCACACGGCATAACAAATGTATATCTGATTTTTTTTCCCCTACAAATTGTAAGGTGTGTATACTATGTCATGGTATCATAAAATAATGAGGTTAACTCCCTGCTTCCACTAAAATTAATAGTAAAGAATTGTAGAGATCTCAAAGGGAGAGGATTTCACCCAAAAATATTCAGAAGGGCAGTTCTCTAATGGAGGAGCATAGGGGAGTTACTTTGCATTCTGGAAGCAGCTTTGCGTGGAGTTTTCATTCATAGAGCCATGCGGATATAGTGCATTGCCTTTTGGCTTCTCTTTCCAAGCTTTTGACTGCTTTACAACACATGTTTTCTGCTTTTTGTTACTCAAATGTAAGATTTTCTTCCCCCCCACTTCCTTTCCCATTTCCCACTTACTTTAGTAAGGGGCATCTATCAGTTCAGCAATAACTACATAGAGCTGATCAGCTTATGATAGGCATGAGACCAGGGAAGACCGATTCTTGCCACCATTTTGCCAATTATTTATGGTTTCCAGGAAGTACCTTTAGGAAAGTGATGAACACTCATCTTACTTTTCTCAGTTTCCTGTTATTTTATTCAGGTTTTTGTTGTTAGCTCAATTACAATATTAGAGAAAAAGGGAAGTAAAGTTACAAATATGGAGAAAATAGGAGTATGGGAAAGAGGAGGAAAAGTCTCTGTGTGAAAACATAATGTAGCTGGGGAGTGTCTCTGATATGTGTCTTCTGGTTCAGTCAAAATCAGGGCAATATTCATTCAGCCTTACAAAACATGTCTTGGATGTCTCCAAGATGTGACTTGTAAAACTATCAAAGAAAATTTTCATGCCTAGCACTTCTTTTAAAGATAAAATGCTTTAGGTTAGCTAACCTGGCCTCAAATAATGCTGAGTTTTTTCCTGTCTTCTTTCTCTCTCACCCCAGTCCTTAGCCACACCTCACTCATTGCCCTCCTTCAGCTCCCTCTGTTGCCTTCAACTCTCCAGTGAATTAAAGCAGCTCTCTTGAGACTAGGGACTCCACAGATATCATCATCTCCTGGGTCTCTGCCTGAGCTTCAAAGCCTCAAAACTTATTTTCATGACGTATCTTAGGAAGAACGTACTGCAAAGCCAATGGGACCAATTCAGATTTCAAAGAATGATACAATGGCTGGAGTTGGACCTTAAAAATCATCTCATTCCAACCTCCCTGCCATGGATAGGGATGCCTTCTTCTAGACCAGGTTGCTCAAATCCCCATGCAACCTGACCTTGAATACAAGGTCTATACAGGTTTCAAGTAGTCTGAGGTTTGCTGCATCTATAATATAGCCTTTGAAGTCATAGACTGAACTGAAGGCACGCGTAACAGAGAAAAAAGGATCTCTGCCCCATCAATTCTGAAGTTTCTATAGTCCAAGGCACGAGATCAATAAAATGAATGGTCCAGGAAAGAAGAATGGAATGAAATAGTAAGACATCCATCATTAAAATAGGTGAATAGCAAGATGCTTTTTTGGTGTTATTGTAGGCATTATGAGACATGACAAATTTAAGGACATTTTCCTAATTATTCAAGGTGGCTTAGAATACATGAGTGATTCAATTCAAGACGAATTAGGAGAGTACTTATACTGGAGTATATGGCCCATATTTTCTTAACCCAGTCTGCAGTTTTAAGACTTCTATAGCATAGCACTGCTTGAGCAGGGCATAGACTTATTGTTTCACAAAGCTAGTTGTTTAATTTTTAGTCATATATGTCAGATTAGTAAATATGAACTCCAGTGGAATCTTACCTGATATCGATATGCCTTCTACTCTAAAAGTCCAGCTATCATTCAAAGTGTATTAAAAACAGAATGACAAAGAGAACCTGGAATAATTTGCTTTCAAATTTTAGGTCTAATGTCAACAACATTTTCTGTTTCACTCTCATTCACACTTGTGTTAATTGTGGAGTTTTCAAGAGCTAAAAGATTTTTTTACATCATTGAGATAATTCAGTAGGATAAATATCAAAATCTTGTGTTGTAGTGAGTTTGCACCCTCAGCTTTGGGTGGCTTGTCGCCCAAATGGTACATTCTGTGCTTCCCCCTTGTATGCCTAGTGGTCCCTCCTAGCAAACCCCACCTCCTAATCTCCCCACTGGTTGTAGCTACCTTCCCACGGCCCGCCCTCCCTTTTCCTGGGGGATGAAACAGAGAGGGAACGAGTGTTTGGGTCTCTTTCACTTTCGGCTCCAAGGAAGGAGATTTCAGGATAAACTGAGATCGTGTCTCCGAAGGAGAAAGAGCGCCTTTTGTCTTTTGCTTTTGTCCATTGTCGGGTTTCTCTCCTGGGGCTGCAGCTAGCCGAGCATTTAGCCCAGGAAGCAGAAACCCATCAATCTTGTAAGATCTTCTAACCCTGCATAACCTTTGGAACATTTCTCTTATTTCTCACAACCAAACCTAGAGCTTAGAACATCTGGCATTAGGGTAATATCGGCATGCAAACAACAGCTCAGGGGACAGACAGGTGAGTCTGCTGTTATTCACCTTTGAAAGGACAGATTTCAAATTAACCAGTAGTTAAATTAATGTGCCTAGTGTTGATGGTCTGCATGAAATGAGTTTTTCCGCCTGTTTAAGCCCTGGTGAAAAAATTGCCAGCACTAAACTGATTTTGGCTTTAGTCATAACTTCTCTTACGTATATCTGCCGCAACTGACTCAAGGACTAAGACTGATTCTGCTAAACAGCACATGCACGCCCGTATTAGCATTGACAATCCCACTGAAATTTTGCTCACTGATAAAATTAGGATCCAGCATCATATTCCCAAAGCATCTCTGGTTTTCAGTATGCAACACTACACTCATCACAGCACTAGTGTTGCTCTGAATGCCTACCTACTCCCCAGGGAAGGGACTTGGTCCTTCAGAGGTTTAATTCTGTCACACCTCAAATCTTTATATCTCCACTGGAAAATAAAAAAAGAGTGAGAAACAAAGCATAAACATTTATTAGCACACCATGTTGTGTGACTGCTGCAACACTAAGACATCAGCTGCTATTTTGAGACTCAAATTACAGTTCTTCAATGTTCTTTAGGTGGACACCTTTATTGTTCAGTCATGTTCCTGACTATCCTTCAGTAACACTCTGGTTCTTAGGATGAGCTAAACAAAGTAGAATTAATTTTGATGTTGTTGTTACTAATATGGTTGAGTGGCATCTGCAGGACAGTTTTGCTCTGGGAACAACCTGAAACATTTTTCTGCAGTAACGTATGTTTTGGTGACAGGGGTAAGGTATTTGTTATCAACTATATGATGGAAGAATGGTAGACAGTAAAACAAACTGTAAAGAGCTATGTCAGAAAGAGTAAAAACTTTGAAAGACTGAAACAATCTGAACATTTAGGTATCATTTTGGTGAGGTTTGAGATGCCTTTAAAGCATTATTGACAAATTGAATGTTTGGAGTGCTTTTTATTGAATGCTTGAGATATTTGACATTGGTTTAGTCTGAAATACAGTGATTCCCCGCATATTCATGGTCTGCAACTTACTGATCCCCGTATTTGTGGTTGATTTTTCAGCGAGTTGTGGGACCTTGTGCATGCACAGAATGCACTGTGAACCCAGTCTTCTCATTAATATGTAAATTGGTCCCGCCTGGGAGCCACCGTGGCGAGACCAGGATGCATTTAATGTAAATGTCTGGTTTTGCATGGCTGGAATTGTCCTCTGCTGGGCTGCAAGACCAGGAGACAGGGCTGCCATTGTGTGTGTCTGTGTGTGAGAGCAGGAGGCACCTTCCCCAATCCCCCAGGGGCTGGTGGACTGGTGCCCGTCCACGCTGCACCGAGCCAGGGTGGATGCCAGTGCTGCTCTGAACTGGGGCGGGCGGAAGCCAAGCCCGCAGTCCCTGCCCCTCACAGTCCCCTCACAATCACCATTTGCACTGTTTAAGAGGAAGGAGAACTGCCGCCATTGCCCTGGAGCCAGGGAAGTTGTTGGAACGGTTATGGGTGGACACCACGGAGGCAACAGCGGCCCTCGGGGTGTTTGTATGGTTGTCATTTTTCTCTGCCAGACTGCAGGAGAGTGCCAGTATTGTGTGTGTCTGTGTGGGAGTGGGAGGCACCTTTCCCAGCACCACCCCAGCTGCCCCTATAGATCCCCCCGCGGCACCCTTTGTAGCTGGGGCAGCAAAGGGAAGGGTGGCCCTACAGCTCCCGCCTCCCACTCGCGCAGGGCAGCACTCGCACTGCCTCCACACTGCCTCGGCAGTGCTGCCCTGTCCCTGGGTCCACTGGCCGGCAAGAGGTGGCCAGGTTTGCAGACTGAAAACCTTAAAAGAAATAAAAACAAACCCCCCAAAATGCTGGGTGCCAATTCCCAATCAGAGCTGTACAAGTTTATGTGAGTGTGAGGCAGCTACTGCAGGACCAGCTCCTCCCANGCAGGACCAGCTCCTCCCGACACAGGAGGGAAGTGGCAGCAGCCCTGGTGCTGCATGGGGACACAGGATGTGCAGGCACAATGGGGCACGTGGTTGAGCTGTTGTTGTTCACCCAGCTCTGAGGATGCGTCGCAGCCTGGTTGTGTCACATGCCCTGCGGAAGTGCTCCGCTTGCCCTGCAATGGGCCCCAGTGTGGGGGCACAGGGTGATCAAGTGCACCCAGTGAAAGAAGGGGGGGAATCGAGCAAGGCCAAGTCCCCGCCCTCCCTCCCTGCCTGCTAGACGTGGCCGTTTTCTCCCTCCCCACACAAAGTTTTCCAGGGATGCACAGTGGATACATAAACTTTCACAATGGAATAAAACTTGTAAGAACAGGCAACTTTCCAACAGAAACTCTTGACAGCATTGCCACAGCCCTTCCATGCCTGCTGCTATCCTGTCTCCTGTCTCCCATTGGCTGTGCTGCTGTGCCGTGTCATTGGCTGTGGCAGCTGCTACTCAGGGATGAGACGGGACAGGACAACAGATCTACTGTAACACAGAGTATTTAATAATAATTAAACAAATGCAATGCTGCATATAAATCAGTTCTATAGATCTTACTTCATTGAAAAGTCTTTGAACTAGAATAGTTCAATTGGAAGGAACAGAAGAAGTGATCATCTAGCCCAATTGAGCTACAGTATTTAAGCAATTTCCGAAATGCTTAGCCTAAACCCAGTGCTACTCTCCAAGGAATAACAACACCAAAAGTTAGCCAGAAACAGAAAGAAATAACTCAAGAGGGGGCTATGTATCCTTGGGCAGCCCCAGCTCCTGGGGACACACAGTGACTGGCAATAGTGAGATGCAAAAAAGCAGTCCCACAGTGCTGCCCCCTCCTCCTCCTTGGGGACTGTGCCAGGAGTCGGGACTGTGTATTGCTTGGCAGCCCCAGCTCCTTAGGACACACAGCTCTTGGTGATAGGGAGTAGAGGGAAGAAGGTCTCACAGTGCCGCCCCCTCCCCAGGGACCATGCCAGGAGCTCAGGGCTATGTATTGCTGGGCAGCCTCAGCTCCTGGGGACACACAGCGCCTGGTGATACAGAGCTGCAGGCAAACACCCCTGCAATCTCCAAGACAGTGAGAGGCACCGCCCCCCTGTCCCACAGGGTGTGGCCATCCCACCCCACAGAGGAGTGCCAGTGCTGCCCCTTGGCAAAGCAGAGATACTGCACATGTGCTGACCAGGAAATGCTGTGAGGAATCGAGGAGTTTTCGCTGAAAAAAACTTGTGAGGATACAAAAAAGTGAAGGCGGAAGCGCGACTCAGCAAAGTATGACTGTAGTAAGCTCTCATATGCCTTTAAATTAATTTGTACATTTGAATCTGCACAAAATAGCTGCTTTTATTGGATTTTGATTCTGGTAGTAAGCCAACTGGGGCCATAGGACACTAAAATCTACTTTGCATCTGTAATGATTCCCATAACACCGTCCCTAGGCCTTCTGGAACTCAATTACCCAGTGTTTTATGGGAACTCAAAATTTTAATCAAATCAAGACTCATCCATCCAACCAATTCCTAACCCAACACAGAATGCTCCTATCCAATCCAGGATCTAAGATTTTCTTCTGAAGCTTATCATGAGAAACAGTGTCGAAGGCTTTGCTAAGATCCAAGTACACAACATCTACCGCATTTCTGTTGTCAACCAGATAAGTCGCCAGTTCATAAAAGGAGATCAGGTTGGTCAGGCAGGACCTAACTCTTCTAAATCCATGTTGACTAGTTCTAATGTCGTAGTTATTTTGGAGAAGATGTAGCATAAAAACTTCTGTTATGTCCAATCCAAAGAGCAGGCCCATGGAAAGCATAGGGAGCTAATATGTCAGATCAGCTCCAATCCTACTCATCACCTAGACCAAGCAGCATGCTAATAAATGAACTACTTTTTCAGGGAAAGAAAAAGAAAGAACATCTTGATTTTCTTGACATTTTGATCTAGCTCTGATCTTGTTCTTCCTTTGCTCAAGAGACTGGAACAAACAAATCTGCTAATGGTTGTGGATTTGTTTTCTAAAACAAAGTCACTTTTTCACAAGAGTCCCAAGAAGTTCTTCAAAGCCATTTGGGGAAAGGTAGCACACTAGGTCTGGGCTATACAAACTGTTGTTCTCTGCTTATCAAAAAGACAGGTAAGAGAGCTCCAGAGAGTGCAGTGCTAGCTTATCACTCCTCTGTCCGCACAAGGGATGGACATCGCCCACTTATATGCACACACATACATGCTTGCATGATAACAAAGAGATGTTAGTACATCCAAACCCTTCTGGTTTTTATGTTAGTTGCTCGGCACTAAGGCTTCCATTAATCTCCAAAAGCAAACTGGGCATTGCATTCATCTTGGTAGCAGCATTCTCCTACCACTTTTGACCAACCATAATTTTTTTCCCTAAAGAAAGTCTTCCTGACTGAGAACATCTGTTTTTACTCTGAAGGGTGCTACCTACATGTTTGAACTTACATCTACTTGGAGCTCTCCTAATGCCTTTGGAATTGTGGTATTGTATACTTGTGGTCTTCCACAAGTCACAGATTAGGCTTTGAGTCACAGATTAGGCTCTAACTCTGCCCAGCTTGTTCTTAGATATATAGTCAACAGCCCAATATAGAAGAAATTGACTGCTTTGTATGGTTGGAGAACACTGAAACTTAGTAGAAGTAAAAGCTTATATCCAGCTTCTACTCCCTTTGACACAGTAAGCCTGGGGATATATAGAGTTGAAAACATTCTTTCAAATATACCATTTACCTACTATAATCCAGCTACTATGGAATATAAAATCCTTACAGGAAAAACACGAGCTGAGTAATTTGACTTTCATCCAAATTCATAGATGGAAAGAGAACTCAAGTTGCACAAGTTGAAACACTCATCATAGATCAGTATTGTGATCACATGGGGTTTCATTTGATATTGATAGAGCAGTATTGATGAAAAATAAATAATTCTCACTGCCTTTTTTTTATTTCCATGGTTTTAAAATACCGTAGTCAAGCTAATCGTACTCTTGGTCTCCAAATACGTTGATTTTACACATCATCAAATTATGATAGAAGATGCCTCTCTTGGGTCTGTCTGAGCCCACAGCAGTCTTTGCAATGCTGTGCCTTGGAAGGGTGTTGATAACACACAAGTGTTTTGACTACAGCTGGGCACACTGTCCCTTCCCCCTAACTGAGGATGAGATTCTGGGAGGGCACACGAGCAGGCCAGCTGACCCAGACTGACCAAAGGGATATTCCATACCATATGACGTCAGTTCAGATATAAAAGCTGAGGAAGGAAGTAAGGACGGGGGTGCATTCATTGTTCTGGATGGTTGCTTCCTAAGACGCGTAGGAGCCCTACTTCCCTGGATGTGGACACCTCTGCTGTTGGGGAAGTAGAGATTAGTTCTTTTGGTTTGCTTCTGCACAGGCTTTTGCTTTGCTTTATTTTTGCTCATATTAAACTGCCTTATTCCAAACTACCCTTTGTATATCATCTTATTATTGGGACTGAGCGACCATTCGGGCCCCTGGCATCCAGCCGGGGTAAAATCCATTACATATTCACGCACAGAAAGACACATGCCTATACTATTTATTCATACATACAAGAAAACATGTCTCAATTAATGGAGAAATACTTGATCTGGACAAGGACAGTAACTGACAAAATGATATTAGGATAATTTTGTAGCTATTTTTTATTCCAAAAAGTTGGGATTTTTTTGTAAACTTGACATTTCCAAAACAGTGCAAGTGAATTAGAATACAGGTGAACACAAGCTTCTAAATACAGGTGACATCAGTAAGAGTGAACACATTCTTCCAACCACAAGTTCACAAAGAGAAGCATACAATTTTATATGTAATACATAAGCAGTGACATTCTGAGAAAAAAGGAGTCACAATGGTGCAGGTACTCTACTGCATATGCAAACCAAGCTCCAAAAGCAATTACAGTCTTCGTGCCAGTTTAATCAATTTACACTAAATTAACAGAATCTACTTTCATTTATATCCAAGAAACTGTAGCAAGTGCATGAAGTTGGACAAAGGACAGAAATTAGTTCCATGATTTCTTCAGTCCTTTAGTATTACATATTCCCATGCCACATGGATACTATGCTTCAAATTTGTGCAAGACTCCAAAATGTGCCCGCAAACAGAAGACATTCAAGAAATTCAATAATAAATATTGCCGAACAAAATATTTGCATTGCCATTGCTTTCAGCAAGCTGGGCTACCTGTACATCTCTGATTTGGTATGTGGGGTTATTTATATTAATTTATTAAGGATTAATTATTAATTAATTACTAAAGCAGACAAAGCTGTTCTCACTTATGCTTGGCATTGCAAAATAATTCGCCACTTTGTTGTGAAAGAATTGCTTAAATGGTTTAGAGGCTTGGGGTTCACATCAGGTATAACTTCTCTCAGATAATCCAAGCAATTTGTGACATGAACTTCAATTCAGAGGCTGCTCCAGTATTTTCTACAGTTTACCGCCTTCCTCATTATAATTGGGCAAATTAAAACAACGAGATTTACTCAGACAAAATAGCAGGTATTTTTGTTAGCTACAATGGCCAAGTACCAGAGCATGCTAGTAAAAGCCTTAGAGCACACTAGTCATGCAGTTGCCTGGGGAAAACTGATGCAATTTCACCTCCAAGACCCTTGGTTTTCAAATTGAATGGTCACAAAAGATGCTGTGAAAGGTGGCAAATGCTCTCACCCCTTGGGAAGTGAAATCCACCGCTGTGCTGTGGGCCACCAAAACTGTGAAATGAGTATCATCTTCTTCATATTATCATTAAATGGAGTTGAAAAAGCATGAGCTTTGCATTAAATGAGGTAGGTTTTTTTTAATTGCCCCTCCCTCACACTTTTTTCCTGAACATATTTTTCTCAGATTGTTTTCTTCCTATCCTAGAAACAACTTCAGGGGTACTATTGTAGGAAAACATCTTGCACATTGCAAGCTAGAGGGCACATTTGAGAATGTTACTGCCCCACTTTTAAGCTTCCACCTGCATAGCTTAGAGCTAGTGCAAGTGAGCCTGCTGGAAAAAATGTCAATGAATATGTCCAACACAACCAATGACATTGCCTCAGAATGGATTAACTGGAGAGAACTTGCACACTGACTACTCTCAGCAGCTGCAGAAGCAGAAGAGCACAAAGAAACTAACAATGAGCTGACTGATGGGAACTTCCAGAGCTCTAAATGCAATTTCCAAACTAGCCATGTCTCTAGATTTTGATACATCTATGAAAATCTCTTAATTAAAAAAAAAAAAAACCACCTCAAACCAGCAGATCTACAGAACAGCTATTTTCTACACATTTTTTAAATATATTGCATTTTCATAAGCTTTTGGGATTAGAAACTGATTGCAACAAACTGATATGTACTACTCGGACTTTTTGTTTGGCTGCTTTTTGAGGAGTAGAAAGGTGCATCTATGATATCTTAATATGACGAACTGGCATGTTTCATTGCCAAATCTGACTTTCCTAACTGAAAGCAAGCAAGAGTCACATGGAATTTGGTTTAAAAAAAAAAGAAAGAAAAAACTATGGAGAGTATCATACAAAAATATCTGTGATAACACTACTGAGTGCCTAACAGTGATGATGGTAACAATTTGTGGATCATTTCAAGAATATGACACTCATCTGGCCAACAATCAGATTTTCATTAATGGATGACTTTTTTCTTTAATGGATGACTATTCAAATTTTCGAACAATTCAGGTCAAATAAAAAAATCCAGTATGGTCTCAAATGGGACTTATTTTTATTTGCTTAATAAGAAAAACATCATTTTCTTGAGACAAAAAAAAACCCTAAATGTCCAACAAAATATGAAATGCTAACTGGGTATTTTACTTTTCAAAATTCTTTTCTTTATGTCTCAAAAGAATAACTAATTTTTATTTTAAAAATATTGTAATGAAACACTTTTGTCAGGTTTCGAAGTACGTTTTTCCTTAAAAAATGGAAATGAAGTGTTTCAACTTTTTGAATGAAACTTCCTCCTTTTTTTTTTGATGCAAACTTTTAAAATTCAGTAAAATTCACAAATAGTGTCACTTGTCTCCTGAATTATTTTTTTCAGCAAATTTACTTTTTAAGAATTCTGGGGAGCTCAGTTTTAGAGAGGGCAGATACTGAAGATTCTTACAGCTAATAAACAGATGATTTTTTTTCCAGCAAGTACTTTAAGCAATTTCTTACTCAATTCATAGCTGTAAATCAACCTCATATCCGATTTCTGTCCAACTTAGATATTTGTGAACAGAAAAAATCCCAGATAAACCAGGTTAATATACTAGCAAAACTAACTGACATCACAAATATCATAATGTGAGGAACTGAACAGCCTCTAATACTAGAGGCAGGTTCAGATTAGATATTAGGAGGAAATTCTTTACTGTGAGGCTGATGAGGCACTGGAATGGGTTGCCCAGAAAAGCTGTGGATACCCTGAAAGTGTTTAAGGCCAGGTTGGATAGGGCTCTGAGCAACCTGGTCTAGTGAAATGTCTTCCTGCTCATGGCAGGGGCTGGAACTAAATGATCTTCAAGGTTCCTTCTAACTCATGCCATTCTCTGATTCTTCGATT
This sequence comes from Pitta sordida, assembly GCA_013390025.1. NCBI lineage: Eukaryota > Metazoa > Chordata > Aves > Passeriformes > Pittidae > Pitta > Pitta sordida. The sequence continues at coordinate 61,092 of WEKX01004445.1, read as the reverse complement.
CTCTGATAATACAGCAGTCCAAGGCCAGGTTGGATGGGTCTTTGAGGAACCTGATCTAGTGAAAGGTCTCCCTGCCTATGGCATTGGAACTTTAAGGACACTTCCAACCCAAGCCCTTCTATCACTCAATCTCTCTGTGATAATACAGGAGTGCAGTCAAATGCCACCAGTCTTTTGTTTTTGCACTCTGATGAAATATCTGCACTCGACTACATGTGGTTCTAATAGAATTTTGCTTTTTATTCTGACTTAAATGATCATTTATTACATAGAATCTGTCAAATCACCAGTGATAATTTTAAGAAACACAACTGAATAGACCAATATCTTTTCAGATGTTGAATCAAAACAATTAACTTTAAAACTATTTTCTCCCTAATGCATGCACATAGTTAACAGTTAATAAATGTTGATCAATACTGTAGTAATAGCAAACATTTAATGCCAGTGGGGATAAAAAATGAACAGAAATACATATTTGTTAATTTTTTTAAATTTGAAGCTATAATGTATTTGGCAAGGAAGACCAAGAATAAGACCTGTTCTCAAACAGATTTCTTGCATGTTCTCTGCACTCAAGTTTCCAAACTTCCAACTGTTCTTTTAACATATCCTTAATCAAGAAGATATAGTGCAACCTTTCAATCCTGGTTTCACTTTCTACCACAGGGCTCAACTCTTCTTCGCATTACATGGATTTTATACCAGTATGACATTTACTTCTTATTTACAGAGTGCAAAATACAAGTAGAATCTAAAACCAAGTCTTACAGAGTTGCAATATTTCTATTCAGAAATCCAAGTGTTTTTAAGAACCATGGTTGAATTAATTACAACTAGGTTTCTTCTAATTCAACAAATGATTTGTTAAGTAATTACCAGGAACCAAAGTAGTAATCTGAGATTCAGTAACACCTTCACTTCGACTAAACTTCTTTCTTAATGCTTGAGAAAGGATGATATTCAGTAGTTGGAACACCCAGATAGGGAATCCAAACATTTTAACCCTTGCATCTACTTATCTCTCTTGAAATTATCACATAAACAAGTTCATGACTTATACATATAACCCACAAGGTAGACATAATGCTCATGGCTTGTAAGCAATTTATCACTTGATTTGACAGCAACAGATCAAAATCTTTAACAGTAGCTTTAAAAACTATCCATCCTAATATTAATATGGTTCCGTTTATTTTTTTTATTCAAATTGATTTATCAATGCCATAGTGTTTGGCCCAATTATATCCTTCTGGTATCTCAGCTGAACAATCCTAGATCATTATCAAAGTCCTAGAGACTGCAAGACAAAAACTCCCAAAGGAAAACATTCTGTGATGTCTTCTCCAGTGAACCAAAGCAAGATACATCTTGCTATTTCTCACTGAGGAAGTGTTTTGAGTCTCTCCCATTCAGATCACTAAAGGATAGACTCAAGATACAGAACACCACAACTGTGAAATACTTTAGGTATTTTCACTTATTTCCATTAAATGTTTTATATACAATATGACCAAACCTTGTGAATTAAGCATATGAGGATTTCAGTTACTTTTGTCTGCAAATCTCTTTTCACAGGTTTCACAGGTCATTCCGAGTTGGAAGGGACCCACAGGATCATCTAGTCCAACTCCCAGACCCACAAGTGTGGAACCACAGGCACCACACTCCATCCATCCAAGCCACCCACCATCTAGACCATGTTACTGAGCTCCTCATCGAGTCTTCTCTTAAACACCTCCAGGGACAGCGACTCCACCACCTCCCTGAGCAGACCATTCCCCTGAGGAATCACTCTCTCTGTGAAAAAGCTCTTCCTAACATCCAGCCTAAACCTCCCCTGGCGTAGTTTGAGGCCATGTCCTCTTGTTCTGGTGTCGTCGGCCTGAGAGAAGAGATTCACACCCACCTGGCGGCAACCTCCCCTCAGGTAGTTGTAAACAGCAATGAGGTCACCTCTGAGTCTCCTCTTCTCCAGGCTGAACAACCCCAGCTCCCGTAGCCACTCCCCACAGGGCTTGTCCTCCAGTCCTTTCGCCATCCCTGTCGCCCTTCTCTGGACCCTCTCAAGCAGCTCAACATCCTTCTTAAACTGGGGAGCCCAGAACTGGGCACAGTACTCAAGATGTGGTCTAACCAGTGCTGAGTACAGGGGAAGGATAACTTCCCTAGTCCAACTGACCACACTGTTCCTAATACAGGCCAGGATGCCATTGGCCTAAAAATATGGAACGCTTCATGAATTTGTGTGTCTTTTTCACGCTTGCATTGAAGTTGAAAAGTACAATAGCATTTATAGATACATATGTGTATTTCCAAATATTTAGCCAGATATCAGTGCTTGTGTGAACTATATAGCTATTCAATAGAAATTATAAAACATTGATACAAATATAAAGACATACTTGATAGAAAAAGCTTATATTTATAAAAAATATTTTTAGGTAACAGTCTTCCCCTGAGGGTACACCATATAGCTGGATTCATAAATATTGCTCTGCACTGCAGCTTGGCTACCAAAGTTCAAAGTTCAACTCTTAAATGAAGTGTGAATCGCTCCAGTCACCTGACATGGCTGCAGTGGTTGCCTCAGGATATATTCCCTAGTTTTTTGGAGTGATAAAGAAACAGCATCAATAGGATCTCCAAAAAATCTGGAGAAGATTCCTTCTTCCACATATGGAAGGTATGAGAGCAGGACCTATAGGCTAGTGACCACGTGTGACATGACTGGGCTTTAGTTTTCACAAGCAGTTCAATGATTTTTCTCGACCCAGTTCCAACTATCTTCATTCTCTTTTCTGCTCTTTTCGGCCTCAATAATTTCTTTGTACCTCCGTCGGAAGAAGCCCATCTGCAAATCAGAAGAGATGACAGTGGTAAGTTACAGTATCAATAAATTGAAAGTTACTTTGTCGGTGTAAAAGAAAAGGGTCTGCAGAAAAAAGCAGTACAGTCGACCCTCTTGCACTTTGCGCCCCCCATACTGCGGCTTCAGATCTTAGAGGCATGATTTTAGCGATGTAGGAGACCCGTTTTGCAACCGTGCATGTGCAACCTGCCACCGTGGCAGCGGTGGTGGCATGGCCACCATTCAATGCGTAAGTTGGGCTGCGCGGGCCCCAATTAAGACCACGGCTCCGCAATATAGGAGCCCCGACTGTATAAGGGTTAGTACCTAATTCCTCCATGTGCCAATTCAAAATCATAGTTCCTTAATTACATCAGTATAAATGAGATCAAACTGGATTCCTTAATTACATCAGTATAAATGAGATCAAACTGGATCCCATATCTTCACAAATACTTTGTTCTTTTTAGATGAACCACTGTGAGGTAAGCGGTCACCTTATTTGAAGCATACTTTTAATAAAATGCTTTCCTAATAAATATAGACCAGAAGAGGCTGATACAGGTTTATTAGTTCAAAATAGAGACTAATGCAAAATCTGGAGCTGAACTTGAAGTCAGATTAACACTCGAGTCCCGAGTTAATGCTGACAGTTTTATGAACAATGCGGTCAGTGTCCACAACTGCACAGAACAATATGGATCATAGGAATACAGTACACCCATCCTCCTAGTATCCCAGTTCCAACTATCATCACCACTAATCATTTTTGCATACCTTCTTGTTTCTTAAACCCATGTAGTTAAAGAAATGCAAGTGTTTTTCATTTCAGTTTGGATAAAAACTTCTCATATCTCTGTTTCTATAAGTCTTTCAAAACAAAAAAAAATATTTTAATAACAGCCTTTGGTAAGCATTCAAGAATAACTCCTCAAACTTAGCAGCACACTGTTGAGATCACTGAATCAATATTTTGTCCACCGTAACTAAACATTTATGTAACTCCTACCACTCTAAACCTGTTTATTTCACTCCTGCTGTGTAAAACATGATGTTTTAGTCTTCTTTTATCAACAAGTTATTTCTACTCTGTATTCCCAAATTGACTTGGTGTAGGAATATTTTGTGCTGCTTTGTCATTACTAAGATTTCATTAAGTTGAACTTTTTAGTTTCAGTTTTCAGGAATTTTAATTTTCTTCAATTTTGAATTAAAAATGGAATTCTTCAATTTTTCAATGTTTTGAAAGGCATCATGTTCAATCTGCCAAGGATGCATCTCCAACAGAGCTTTCTAAAGTCCAAGTCCTTGCCAGTGCCCCCAGCTACATCCTGAATTCATAGCATCATGAGACCATGCACACATCATTCTCTCATTCTGCCTCTTGCCTAATGTGCAAAGGACATAGAAGCTGCAGCGTGGTTTAATGATCCCCTTTTTTTGGTAACTGTGGACCACAGCCCTGGGACATCCTATTAATCTAGAGCTAAGTGTGCCCTGGTGAGTGTATAGGTGTACCTTACACACCTACTATCCTAGTTCTGGCCAGGACAGGGTTAATTTTTGCTATAGCCAGGAGGGGGAATGGCTAAGACTTGGAGGTTATTCTGTACCAGCTTATGCCATTGCCAGGGGCAGGGGGAGGGAGTCTCTTCCAAGGAGAAGCAGTTCCTTCAGGAAGAGTAAGCAAGGTGGAGGGAGCTGTGAGATGGCACCAGTTCCAAGCCAGAGGGAGCAGTGCAATAAAGCTGGTTCTGAGCGGGAGGGAGCAAACAGGGTGGTGTGGGTGCATTGGATCAGGCCTAGTGAGCACTTTTCATGTGAATCACTCTCTCTCTTTTGTACACTTTTATTATTAATATTGTTGCTGGTACTGTTAGTTTTCTTACCTCACTCAGTAAATTGTTCTTATCTTAAACTGTGATCTTTACCTTTTGTGCCTCCTATTGTCCTCTCCAGCCTGCTGCAGAGGAGGGCAGAAGAAGAAGGAGGAATGAGCAGCATGTGGTTTTAGTGGGAGCACTAAATTGGAAAATACTGTTCCTAAATCAAGACTGCATTTTTTGGCACCCAATGTGTGGCTTGAAAGGTTGAAATAACAACAGAACTGCCCAGCCTGTGTTGGGAACAAATTCGATCTAAGCATTTGCTGTACAATAATCCCTCACTACTTCATGGTTCACTATTCACTGCCTCAATATATCACGGACCATCCCCCTCCCCATCTTTACCAGTTTTACTGTATTTACCCTATCTATCGCTACTTCACAGATTTCACTTATTGCGGCATCTTTCTGGAACAATCCTCCTGCGATATTCAAGGGATTACTGTATTAGGTACAGAGTCACTGGTCACAATGTTCACAGGATCACAGGATATTCGTAGTTGGAAGGGACCTACAAGGATCATTTAGTCCAACTACCAAGTGAACGCCCACACAGGGATCGAACCCACAACCCTAGAGCCATGAGCACCACGCTTGTCCATCCATCCCATTATCTAGACCATGTCACTGAGTTCCTCATCCAGTCTTTTCTTAAACACCTCCAGGGATGGCAACTCCACCACCTCCCTGGGCAGACCATTCCAACTGAGGAATCTCTCTGTGAAAAAGCTCTTCCTAACATCCAGCCTAAACCTCCCCTGGCATACGCCATGTCCTCTTGTTCTGGTGCTGGCACCCTGTGAGAAGAGATTTACTCCCACCCGACAGCAACCTCCCTTTAGGTAGTCATAAACAGTAATGAGGTCACCTCTGAGTCTCCTGTTCTCCAGACTGAACAATCCCAGCTCCCGCAATTGCTCTCCATAGGTACTACTCTCCAGTCCTTTCATCATCCTTGTCGCCCTTCTCTGGACCCTCTCTAGCACTTCAACATCTTTCTTAAACAGGGGAGACCAGAACTGCACACAGTACTGAAGATGTGGTCTGACCAGTGTTGAGTATAGGGGAAGAATAACTTCCCTAGTCCTATTGGCCTGATACACTGTTCCTGATACAGGCCAGGATGCCATTGGCCCTCTTAGCCACCTGGGCATACTGTTGCCTCATATTAAGTTTTCTCTCAACCATTACTCCCAAATCCTTCTCCATTTCACCACTCTCTAGCCACTCATTCCTCAGCCGATATCAGTGCATGGGATTGCGGTGTCCAAAGTGAAGAACTCGGCACTTGCTTGGTCTATTATTGTGGCTGTGGTACCTAACCCTGTATTCCTGTATGTCCTCTTTGCAGTGGTCTTTTTCAGAGAGGGGTCATGATGGCTTTGTTGCTGTGTGGTATCAGCTTATGACATGATTAACATCAACGGCAATGAGGGTCATTTGGGATGTGTACTCAGTATTGCTCTCACCCTTAACTCAGGCACTACCTTTGGGAGTTCATTATTAATTGAACCAAGTCTGTAGAGGGACAGAGGAGGAAGGTTCTCACCAGCTGTTCATGTCATTTTGCTCATTCAGGCCTGTTACAACAGCTTTTGAGAATTTTGAACTTCCTATGGATGTTAAGGACAGCATATTCTTATTACTAAGTCTGCAAGGTTTCCTCAGGGCAATCCACACCACTTTTACAGTCAAGAAAGAGAGTGAGAGATCTGCCCCAAGGATTGATAGTCATGAGTGGCATGCAATGTGGGATAAAATGGGCCAATTTTTGGAGAAATTCTCTGTCCCATGCTGCAGGGAAGGGTTTGAATACATGGAACTCACAGTTGGCAAAGGCACAGTTGAGAGACTCTGGACAAAGAGCAAACAAATAATGTGGGTATCATTGTGCAAATCTACTACAGACGCTCCAGCCAAGATGATGATGCTGATGAATTACTCTTCCAGGTCAATTGCCCTTGTTCTTGTGGGGGATGAAAAAATGGAAGGTAGTATACCCAGTGGAAGCAAGGTCAAGCAACATGTGAAGAATTCAGAGATGTAGCTTGCGGCTGTAGGGAAAAAATCTGTGTGGCCAAAGCTCAGCTGGAAGTGAAGCTGGCCAGAAAGGTGAAGGACAATAAAAAGAGTTTTTCAAGTATATTAATGGCAATAGGCAGGATAGACATATCATTGGCCTGTTCCAGGATGGGGATGGTCACCTCACAAACAGGGACAGAGATAAGGCAGAGGTGTTTAACGCTTTCTTTGTCTCTGTCTTCAACACGGATGATGGACCAAGGGGGTCTCAGTGCCCTGAACTGGAGGACATGGTCATGACTGTGAGAATAACCAATTCCCAAAGGAATATTAAGCAAGTTTGCAGAGGACACAAAATTTAGAGGAGATGTTTACTCCCTCAAAGGCAGGGAGGTCCTCCAGAGAGACCTTGACAAATCAGAGGACTGGGCATTCACCAACCATATGAAGCTCAACAAGGGAAACTGCCGGATTCCACACCTGGGATAGGGCAACCCCAGATGTAGTACAGACAAGGGAGTGAGATGCTGGAAAGCAGTGCCAAGGAAAGGGACCTGGTGGTTCTGGTCAATGGCAAGTTGAATATGAGTCAGCAGTGCCCTGGCAGCCAGGAGGGCCAACTGTGTCCTAAGGGGTATCAAGCACAGTATCACCAACTGGTCGAGGGAGGTGATTGTCCTGCTCTGCTCTGCACTGGTGTGACCTCATCTTGAATATTGTGTGCAGTTCGGGGCACCACAATATAAGACAGATATTAAGGTACTAGAGAGCATCCAAAGGATGGCAATGAAGGTCATGAAGGGTCTTGACAGGAAGCCATATGAGGAGTGGCTGAGGTCACTTGGTCTGTTCAGCCACCAGGAGACTGAGGGGAGACCTTCTAGCAGTCTACAGCTTCTTTATGAGGGAAAGAGGAGGGGCAGGAACTGATCTCTTCTTTGTGGCAACCTGTGACAGAACCCAAGGGTTCTGAAGTTGTGTCAGTGGAGGTTTAGGTTGGATGTCAGAAAGAGATTCTTTACCCAGAGAGTAGTTGGGTGCTAGAATAGGCTCCCCACAAAAGTGTTCAATGCACCTGGACTGCCAAAGTTCAAGAAGCATTTGAATCATCAACTCAGGCAGATGGGGATGGTCTAGTGTAGGGCTGAGCTGGACTCAATGATCCTTGTGGGTCCCTTTCAACTCAGCATATTCTGTGATTCTGTGGTTTGGAAGTTCACCCCTGAACAACTACAGAACAGTGTGGTCAGTAGGTCCANACTTTAACAGGACCCTGTTGAAGTGACAGAGTATTTTCGAGGAGAATGTTGTGGCAACTCCAGAGAGCACAAACTTCTTGCAGTGTGCTGGGCCCTGGCTACTATTTATCAGACACTGCTCATTACTAAACAGCACCCTCAGGGGAAGAAGGAGGAAAGCAGACCAATAGGCACTGCGGTCATTCAAAGTGCAGCTGAACCACTGCTTTGTCTTCTCATGGTGGCATGACCTAGATATTAGGGTAGTGTGTTATAGGTAGGATGGTGTGTTGGTAGCAGGATGCCAACAGGTTAGGTAACAGGTTTGGCGAGGTTAGGTAATAGGTGATAGGTTGGACTTGATGACCTCTATGGTCTTTTCCAACCTTACTAATTCTGTGATTCTGTGATTCTTTTGTAGAAGACAAAATCCAACACCCAAACAGTTCATTTAGTGGGGGACGAAGAAGAAAAAGGGTCCTCACAACAAGAGGAAGAGGCACAGGCAGAAATAATCACCTGATCCCTGTTGATGACAGAGGATCAAGTGAGCTGCAAGATAAGCAAAAAGACTTCAGATGTCAGCTAAGTAAGCCCTGAGTGATCTGGTTGCTGTGACACTGCAATAGCATGGCCTACAGTATGAAACTAGATGGTAGTGAAGCCGAGTAACTGGGATTTCTGTCTCAGAATGTGGCCGATGACAAGGAGATTGGGAAGAGAACAGAAACTCTGAGCCTCTGGAGGTGATTCCTGTGAAGTGTGAGGGAAAGGTATCTTCAGTGATGATCTATTAGTGCACCAAGACAAGTGGAACACCATGGAGGAAGGTATCCAATACCTGAGAGAATTAGATGTACTGGAAGTAATCTGTAGAGATTAAAAGAATGAGTTCATTAAATTAATAATTAAAATAATTATTAAAACAATTTCACGTGTANTGAACACTTTAACAGGACCCTGTTGAAGTGACAGAGTATTTTCGAGGAGAATGTTGTGGCAACTCCAGAGAGCACAAACTTCTTGCAGTGTGCTGGGCCCTGGCTACTATTTATCAGACACTGCTCATTACTAAACAGCACCCTCAGGGGAAGAAGGAGGAAAGCAGACCAATAGGCACTGCGGTCATTCAAAGTGCAGCTGAACCACTGCTTTGTCTTCTCATGGTGGCATGACCTAGATATTAGGGTAGTGTGTTATAGGTAGGATGGTGTGTTGGTAGCAGGATGCCAACAGGTTAGGTAACAGGTTTGGCGAGGTTAGGTAATAGGTGATAGGTTGGACTTGATGACCTCTATGGTCTTTTCCAACCTTACTAATTCTGTGATTCTGTGATTCTTTTGTAGAAGACAAAATCCAACACCCAAACAGTTCATTTAGTGGGGGACGAAGAAGAAAAAGGGTCCTCACAACAAGAGGAAGAGGCACAGGCAGAAATAATCACCTGATCCCTGTTGATGACAGAGGATCAAGTGAGCTGCAAGATAAGCAAAAAGACTTCAGATGTCAGCTAAGTAAGCCCTGAGTGATCTGGTTGCTGTGATACTGCAATAGCATGGCCTACAGTATGAAACTAGATGGTAGTGAAGCCGAGTAACTGGGATTTCTGTCTCAGAATGTGGCCGATGACAAGGAGATTGGGAAGAGAACAGAAACTCTGAGCCTCTGGAGGTGATTCCTGTGAAGTGTGAGGGAAAGGTATCTTCAGTGATGATCTATTAGTGCACCAAGACAAGTGGAACACCATGGAGGAAGGTATCCAATACCTGAGAGAATTAGATGTACTGGAAGTAATCTGTAGAGATTAAAAGAATGAGTTCATTAAATTAATAATTAAAATAATTATTAAAACAATTTCACGTGTAGATCCAGGTGAAATCCAGTGTACACAATCCATGTGGCAGAAGTTTGTATGGAGCATTGCATGCCAACTCATTGGCATTGCTCTGAATGAAAGAAGAACAAACACTGCTTCAGGCAACTACCCGACTTTGGCAATAAAAAGATCATCTTTTTTCATCACTATCGACAGGAGCCTTGGTTGTGGAAAGGCTGTTCAAGACTGCAGATGGATTCAAAAGACTAGAGTAAGTTAGAGAGGAAACACCCCATGCCCTGCCAATATGGAATCTGGCAGAAGTATCTGCTATTAGGCAAGTGACCCCTTGCTTGAGGGAGAGGGTACACAACATGAGGTAACCTGTGGTTTTACCTGCATGACACAGAAAAGACATGAAGAAAAGGGATGGAAACCACACCTCTGTCCTGGTAAGATGAGTACATGAACTGAGAGTAAGAACAGCCACCACAGGAAACTTTTCAAGGATAAATGCTGCTCCAGTTTCCAGTATGCAAGTCCTCAGACACAATAGAAGGGCCAAACCTCTTAAAGAGACCTCCAGTTCATATTGACAGGACATGAGCAATGAATATTATGACCAGAACTAGAGGAGCCCTGCCTTCAGCAAGGTAGAGGAAAGGGTGTGGATCCTATGGCCTGGCAGTTCAGACCCACAAGAATATAAGGCTTTAATTGACACTGGTGCACAACATACCCTGATGCTATCAAGATATTAGGGACAAAATCCACTTATATTTCTGGGGTAATGGAGGGAACCCAACAGCTGAATGTACTGGAAGCTGAAGTGAGACTGAATGGCAAAACACCCCATTGTGACTGGCCCAGAGGCCTTGGCATAGATTACCTCAGGAGACCGTATTTCAAGGACCCCAAAGGGTATTGTCGGGCTTTTGGGATAGCTGTTGAGGAGGCAGAGGAAATTAGACAGCTGAACATCTTTCCTGGTCTTTCAGAGGACTCTTCTACTGTGGGACTGCTGAGAGTCAAAGAACAGCAAGTACTGATTCTTAACACTATAGTGCACTGTTGACAATATCGCAACAGTCCGGACTCTATGAATCCTATCCATGAGATTATTCATGAATTGGAGATCCAGAGAGTGGTCAGCAAGATTTACTCACCCTTTAGTCCAATATGGCCAGTGCACAATTCCAGTGACCTGAATGAAGTCATACCACCACTGACTGCCACTGTGCTGAACATGCTGGAATTTCAGTATGAACTGCAGTCCAAGGCAGCCAAGTGGTGGCATCATTGACATGGCTACTGTGTTTCTCTTCATTCTTTTAGCAGTAGAGGGCAGGCCACAGTTTGCTTTCACCTGGAGAGGCATCCAGTACATCTAGAAATCTGATTAGCCCAGGGTGGAAACACAGCCCAACCACTTGCCATGGACTGATCCAGACTGCACAGGAAAAGAGTGGCTCCAGAAGACTTGCAGTACATTAATGACATCATCATGTGGGGCAACCTAACAGAAGAAGTTTTTGAGAAAGGGGAGAAGATAATCCAAATCCTCCTGATGGCCAGTTTTGCCATAAAGTAAAGATAGGTCAAAGAACCTTCCCTGGGAAACTGAGGTTTTAGGAGAAAAATGGCAAGGTGGATGTCGTCAGATTCCAATGGACATGGTCAACAAAAGAGCAGCTATGTCTGCTATGCCCCCACCAACTAGCAAGAAGGAAACAAAGGCTTTCCTAGGTACTGTGAGGTTTTGATTGATGCATATTCAAGATTACAGTCAGACTGTAAATCCTCTCTACCAAGTGACCCAGAAGAACAATGATTTTAAGTGGGATCCTGAACAACAACAAGCTTTTGAACAAATTTAACAGGAGATTGTTCATGCAGTAGCCCCTGAGACTGTCAGGACAGGACAAGATGTGAAAAATGTGCTCTACACTGAAGCCAAGGAGAATGGTCTGTCCTGACGTTTCTGGCAAAAAGTACCCATGGAGATTTGAGAACTGCTGTATGCAGTCCTATGCAATGAATCATAGAAGTTATGGAGGAACAAGATGGATCAAGTCGGGTTGCAGAGCTGTCCAGCTGGCTTTAGATATGGCTGAATAAGAAAAATAGCCATTGTTCTAACTCTACATTGACATGTGGATGGTAGGAAAAGCTTTATGGGGGTGACTAGACCAATGGAAAAAGTCCAATTTGAAGTGCAGAAGTAAGCCCCTCTGGGCTGCAGAATTGTGGCAAGACTGCTGCCCANTGCTGGAATTTCAGTATGAACTGCAGTCCAAGGCAGCCAAGTGGTGGCATCATTGACATGGCTACTGTGTTTCTCTTCATTCTTTTAGCAGTAGAGGGCAGGCCACAGTTTGCTTTCACCTGGAGAGGCATCCAGTACATCTAGAAATCTGATTAGCCCAGGGTGGAAACACAGCCCAACCACTTGCCATGGACTGATCCAGACTGCACAGGAAAAGAGTGGCTCCAGAAGACTTGCAGTACATTAATGACATCATCATGTGGGGCAACACAGCAGAAGAAGTTTTTGAGAAAGGGGAGAAGATAATCCAAATCCTCCTGATGGCCAGTTTTGCCATAAAGATAGGTCAAAGAACCTTCCCTGGGAAACTGAGGTTTTAGGAGAAAAATGGCAAGGTGGATGTCGTCAGATTCCAATGGACATGGTCAACAAAAGAGCAGCTATGTCTGCTATGCCCCCACCAACTAGCAAGAAGGAAACAAAGGCTTTCCTAGGTACTGTGAGGTTTTGATTGATGCATATTCAAGATTACAGTCAGACTGTAAATCCTCTCTACCAAGTGACCCAGAAGAACAATGATTTTAAGTGGGATCCTGAACAACAACAAGCTTTTGAACAAATTTAACAGGAGATTGTTCATGCAGTAGCCCCTGAGACTGTCAGGACAGGACAAGATGTGAAAAATGTGCTCTACACTGAAGCCAAGGAGAATGGTCTGTCCTGACGTTTCTGGCAAAAAGTACCCATGGAGATTTGAGAACTGCTGTATGCAGTCCTATGCAATGAATCATAGAAGTTATGGAGGAACAAGATGGATCAAGTCGGGTTGCAGAGCTGTCCAGCTGGCTTTAGATATGGCTGAATAAGAAAAATAGCCATTGTTCTAACTCTACATTGACATGTGGATGGTAGGAAAAGCTTTATGGGGGCGACTAGACCAATGGAAAAAGTCCAATTTGAAGTGCAGAAGTAAGCCCCTCTGGGCTGCAGAATTGTGGCAAGACTGCTGCCCAGTTGGCTGTCAAAGTAGATCANAGAAAGACAGATTGGAACAGAGGAGGGGTAACATCTATTACAAAGATGGCCTCTTAGCAACTGGACTTTGCAAATTGGAAGCTTCTCCCACCTTGCAAAGATGACATCTATGGGGGATGCCCTGAGGACTCATTCATCCTCAGGGCAAATGGAGTGGTAACTACTGAACCCTTTTTCTCTCTCCCTTTCTCTTTACCTTTCCTATTTCACTTTCTTCTATCGTGATTCCCACTTTACGGGATAATAAAGCTTCACTGTTGACCAAAGCTAACCCCTGTTTGGGATTTCTTTTGCACTTTGAGATCCAGGAAACGAACCATCATGCCTCCAGCCTATCTGGGTGGACCGTGACACACAAGGATCAGTGTAAGGCCTGGTACTGTTAAATATCTTTATTGATGATATGGACAGGGGAATTGAGTTCACCATCAGCAAGTTTGCAAATGATACCAAGCCGTAAATGTTGAACTGCCAGAGGGTAGAAAAGCCCCTCAGAGGGACCTTGATAGGCTATAAAAATGGGCATATTCTAATAATATGAGATTTAACAAGTCCAAGTGTCGGGTTCTTCACTTTAGACACAGCAATCCCATCCATGCATTCCTGTCAGCTGGAGAGTGGTGCCGCCCATGGGGAGTCCTTGGTTTTCACCACCACCACCACCACAGCAGGGTGATGGGCCTCAGCAGCGCACCCACTGCGGTGGTGGGGTGACAGGCCACCTATGGTGTGGTGTTGACTTCCCAAGGCAGCAGGGCAACAGGCCAACTGCGGCGCAGTGCCAACACACCACGGCAGCAGTGTGATGGGGCTGAGGAGGTGTCTGCAGCAGCAGCACCACTTGCTGACGGGGTCCCCACACGGCCCCGGGGTGAGCAGCTATAATAATCTATTGACATTGTGTAATAAACCTTCCCTGCCATTTAACCTATCCAACACTGATAAGGGAGTGAACTCTGGGTAGTCCCCAAACGACCAAGAGTCGTTGTTGCCCCATCCTGCATCGTCTGGCAGCCCTGCCCAGTGGGGCATGCCAGTCCCACTCCCTGGCTCAGCAGAGGCACTCTGCACATGCACACATAGAAAAACATCATGAAGAATCGAGAGAAGACTATGGTGTCTTTGCTGGAAAAAATACAATGAAGATATGAAGCTTTGAAATTAGATACGCCAGAAGGTGAGGGATTACTGTATATAATTTTAGAAATAGTGGTCAGGGTTAGATACATTACTCATTCTTGAAAGACAAAGATGTGTTTTGTTATGCAGTACTGTTCTTTAGAGTTAACACCACATATTTTCATCTAATGTGATTGAATCCCTATTGTTACTGGAAGGGGTTTTTTTTGAAATGTCTATGAAGAAATCATAACATAGTATCCCAAAACACCACACAATCTACATACCCATCTCCTTACAATTTCATTAAAAATTAATGATTTCATTAAAAATGAAGCAGTATTAGCCTGTATGGTGAGGACTATAGGAAGTTGGAGAGAACAAGTGAATTTAGAATACAGTAAGGGGTAATAACAAGGCAGACACTTGCAAGAAAGCAGGAAAATTGATAAAACATGGGGCTGAGTGTATATTGGTTCTTTTACCACTGGGTCTGAGTGGAATTCTCAGGGGGGTCGTGAGCTGGATGAGGTGTTGGTCTCTCGGCTCAGCCGGGCTGTGTGCTTGCCAGCAGCCATCGCCAGCAGCAGGACCTGACCAACAGACAGCCAGCGCCAGGGGGAAGCTGCACGAATTGCATGAGCCTGCTGGAACTCTTGGGAACTCTCAAGGGGGTTACAAGCCGGACCAGGGGTTGGTCTCTTGGCTCAGCTGGGCTGCATGCTTGCTGGCAGCCATTGCCAGCGGCAGGACCTGACTGACAGACAGACGGCACCATAGGGAAGCTGCCCAAGTCATGTGAGCCTGCTGGAACTCTTGGGAACTCTTAGGGGGAGTCGCAAGCCAGACCACATGTTGGTCTCTTGGCTCATCTGGGCTGCATTCTTGCCGGCAGCCATCACCAGTGGCAGGACCTGACTGACAGACAGATGGTGCCAGGGGGAAGCCATGTGAGTCGCGTGAGCCTGCTGGAACTCTTGGGAACACTTGGGAGGGGTCGGGAGTCGGACCAAGACTTCCCACCTGTGGGTACTTAAGCCGTTGACTCTCTTGGGAGCGCAGTGAACTGGAGCACAGCGAACAGGAGTAAGGCAAACAGGGATGTTAACTGCGGGGGCTTGGGTAACTGCAGGGGCTTTATAAGTCAGTGAATAAGAGGCAGTTAGTGCGGCAGTTCGCATAGGCAGGGCAAGCAGGCAGGGTCGCAGATGCTGTCTTGGCAGATGGTGTCTTTCCTTCCTCCCCCTGTCAGTCATGGCCAGAACCAGACTGATGAAAGCCATGGCTAAAGTCACAAGGCAAGTTCAGACCCAAACAACCCCTATGTCAATGGATGTGGCCGTTCAGACTCCTGGCTGCAGGGAATTCCTGAGCCTGATGGCCTGTTGTAGTTCAGAGTGAGATTTTTCTCCCTTCCCACCAATTCCAATTAAATTGATCTCTATCCTCACAGGGAAGTGAAGAATAATTATTTATTAACTGAGGTACACAGATTTATAACCAAAGAAATCCTCCTTAAGCGAGTTAAGGAACAGCAAGGAAAAAAAACCTGTTGTTGTCAGTCTGAAACTGTCCAGTCCTTTTCCTCCCCCAGACGAGCGGGGAAGAAGGGAAAGCGAGGGTGTGGGAGGGGGCCGATGCAGGCAGTCAAGAATTTCCTGCTTCAGTTCAAAGAGCTCACATGTGTCCACAAAAAAAAGGCACACTTCCTAAGAGTTCCAAGAGAGGGAAAAAAAAACTGGAGCAAAATAACCCAGAAGCAACCGCCGACCTGCAGATCCACCGAGCCCGCCACTGCCCCCGGAACTCCACTTCCTGGCCAAATGCTTCAGATTGCTTTCTGGGATTTTACCATTTTTATCGAGGGCGGGGGAAAGAGTGCTACAGACAATGCTGTTTTAAAACAACAATTTGAAATACAAAAAATAAAATACTAAGATGCATTTACCACACATATCACATCATATCATGCCAACCTGAGACATGGCCAAACAGGAGGACAGCCTGCAAAACACCTGTGTCCAGTGTGAGCAGGTAAATGACCTGCTCTTCATGATAACAGAGCTGAAGGAAGAGGTTGAAAGGCTGAGAAATGCTCAAGGTAATGAAAGGGAAGTAGAATAGAGGGACTGTGCACTTCCAACCTTTAGAGATTCTTGAGAGCCAGAGGGTCCTTTGCACCTCACATTCTCCGACACGAGGTAGAAGAAAGAAACCTCGAGGATGAGAGGGAATGGGAACAG
>WEKX01004445.1:10140-36004 GCA_013390025.1 Pitta sordida | reverse complement strand
CTGGAAAAGAGGAGGCTCAGAGGGGACCTCATTGCTGTTTACAACTACCTGCGGGGAGGTTGCAGCCAGATGGGTGTGGACCTCTTCTTCCAGGCTGACGACACCAGAACGAGAGGGCACGGCCTCAAGCTACGCCAGGGGAGGTTCAATCTTAACATTAGGAAGCGGTTCTTCACAGAGAGAGTAATCGCATACTGGAATGGGCTGCCCGGGGAGGTGGTGGAGTCACCGTCCCTGGAGGTGTTTAAGAGAAGACTGGACGAGGAGCTTAGTGACATGGTCTAGCAGGGAGGTGTAGGGCTGGATGACGTTGGGCCCCTTCCGGCTCGGAGTGGCCTGCTAGACTGTGAGGGATCTAGGCTGGTGTTATGCCCTGCGATGTGCTCTCGGTCTCCCTACGGGTATTAGATGGTGAGTTGGACTAGATGATCCTTGTGGGTCCCTTCCAGCTCATAATATTCTGTGATTCTGTGATTCTGTATGTCAAAAGACAATAGAGGCATTTTCACCAGCATCAAGTGTGTGTGTGTGTTGCTTTTGTCCACCCTTACCATGACATCTGATGAGCCCAACGTGATACAGAAGAATGCCACTGGGGATAGCGGCGAGAGTGGGGCCCAGTGAAGCTGAGAGCACAGTGTGCCTGGTCCAGACCTGAAACTACACACCTGGGAATAGGTGAGCCACTGGGAACGGGATCACAGTTATGGGATTGACAATATCCAAGAAAGAGGATGCAATCCTCTCTACTTGAAGGGTGCTGCTAGCTTGCAAAGGTGTTAAAACTAGTGATTATAGTTTATGACGTGTGCTCCTGTGGAGCACACATACACATACACATACATACATATACATATATGTCATATATATTTATATATATTCATAGAATCATTATGGTTGAAAAACACCTCCAAGATCATCAAGTTCAAACTTTGACTAATGACCACCTGATACTAGCAGCTACACAATCTTGATCACCTTTCTCTAAAACAAAATCTTAAATGATTGGACCCTCCAGTAAAAACACAACTCTGGTGGATAAAGTACTGGAGTCCAGCTGGCAAAGCCTGATTGTTATCTCTGACACAGGCTCTGGCCAAGGCATCTCACCATCCTTTCCCTCAGCACATCTGCATGCAAGGGCTAGGTAAATCTAGTGTTACAGTTACTTGGAATAGTTACTCAAAGCTTTCATTCAAAAAAATGGCAGCATCTTCACATGTAACAGAATGATTCCTATAAAACTTAAAAGAGTTCAAGTCTCAAGATTAACCCAGGAAGCAAAGGATTGCATTGACCCATTCACAAGAAGGGCCAGAAAGATGGTCTGAGTATAGATCTGTCAGCCTGACCTCAGTCCCGAGCAAAGGCATGGATAGATAATGGAAATCATGGAAAGCGTAAAGCCATGGAAATCATGGAAAGTGTAAAGTAAAGTGGAAAGTGGAAAGTAATTATAGACCTGTCAGCCTGACCTCAGTCCCAAGTAAAGTCATGGAAAGATAATCCTGAATGCTAATTGCATAGCACCTGCAAAATAACTATGACATTAGACCTAGTCAGCACGGATTTAGGAGAGGTAGGTCCTGCCTGACCAACCTGATCTCCTTTTATGAATGGGTGACTCGCCTGGTTGGTGATAGAAAGGCCATGGATGTTAGGTATGTGGATCTTAGTAAAGTCTTTGACATGTTTTCCCATGGTAAGCTTCAGAAAAAACTCTCAGATGGTGGATTGGATAGGAGCATACTATGTTGGGTTAGTAATTGGTTGGATGGACGAGCTCAGAAAGCGTTGGTAAATGGTGCCACATCCAGCTGGTGGCAGGTCACTAGTGGGGTCCCACAGGGATCAGTCCTTGGCCAAGCACTGTTTAATATCTTTATTGACGATATGGACAGGTGAATTGAGTCCACCATTAGCAAGTTTGCAGATGATACAAGTTGGAGGCAAATGCTGAATTTCCAGAGGGCAAAAGGGCCCTTCAGAAGGACCTTCACAGGCTACAGAAATGGGCATATTCTAATAGTATGAGATATAACAAGTCCAAGTGCCGGGTTCTTCACTTTGGACATAACAACCCCATGCATCACTATCAGCTGGGGGACGAGTGGCTGGAGAGTGGTGAAATGGAGAGGGATTTGGGAGTAATGGTTGACAGAAACCTCAAGATGAGCCAGCAGTGTGCCCAGGTGGCTAAGAGGGCCAATGGCATCCTGGCCTGTATCAGGAACAGTGTGGCCAATTGGACTAGGGAAGTTGTTCTTCGTCTATATTCGGCACTGGTCAGACCACATCTTGAGTACTGTGTGCAGTTCTGGTCTCCCCAGTTTAAGAAAGATGTTGAAGTGCTAGAGACGGTCTAGAGAAGGGCAACAAGGATGGTGAAAGGACTGGAGAACAAGCCCTGTGGGGAGCAACTGCGGGAGCTGGGGTTTTTGAGCCTGGAGAAGAGTAGGCTCAGCTCATTGCTGTTTACAACTACCTGAAGGGAGGTTGCAGTCAGGTGAATGTAAATCTCATAGGCTGCCAGCACCAGAACAAGAGGACATGGCCTCAAGCTACGCCAGGGGTCATTTAGACTGGATGTTAAGAAGAGCTTTTTCACAGAGAGACTGATCTCTCAGTGGAATGGTCTGCCCAGGGAGGTGGTGGAGTCACTATCCCTTGAGATGTTTAAGAAAAGACTGGATGAGGAGCTCAGTGAGATGGTCTAGATAAAGATAATGGGAGTCTCGGATGGATGGAGCATGGTGCCCGTGACTCCAGGGTGGTGGGTTCTATCCCTGGGTGGAAGTTCGCTTGGGAGTTGGACTAGATGATCCTTGTGTGTCCCTTCCAACTCAGAATATCCTGTGAACCTGTGACTCTAGTAGAGACCTAGAATTGAACTTGAACGATCTTCTCCTGGATTCCTGGAGAAAGAGTTTCTCACAGTGGAAGGTGATATTCCTCTCATTTAGGACATTTTCAAGCAGTTTATCTCATGCCTTTTTATGTCAGGAAATGAGCCCTATGAAATGAATCATACACATATCAGCAGTAGTAGCTCCTTTTTCAAAACTGTGTGTCATTGGGACATAAACCCTGGGCCTCTTCAATCTCATATTTTTCCATTCTCATAGTTATTCTCCTGTCTTAACTTCACAGACATTTTTTCCTTTTACTCTTTCTGTCACAGTAAGGAAAAGCATTTCTTACATGCCAGAAAAACAAAAGTTACAAGATATTCTAGACTGTGGTTAAACATTGTTTTCCAAATGGAAAGCACAGTCAATTATAACTTGGGCAGTAGGTGCTTAGAAGTCTTCTAAACTGACTATAAAATACTTTAAATTTATAACCCATACAAAATTTGTATATTATATGAAGTAGATGTATAATCTATACCACAGCTATACGCGCATCTGTATAATTTATAGTAGGAATTGTATGGTCAGTTTTTGGCCCAGGTTTGTAAATCCATTTTACAGCCTCATGACCAGAAGCGATATGTCCTTTTGCAGCACACTGGGGCTGTGACCTCCAGTCCCAGCACAGCCAGCTAGCAGAGCTTGCAGCACATACATTGCTAAGCAGTGTGAGTCAGACTGCTGGACATCTGCTACAGGAAGCAAAATACTGCTGGACTTGCTCCTATGTGTGCATTTGAGATTAACTTCTCTCAAAGACAGACCCTGGCCTTGACTGTGGTCTTCTAATTTATGGACTGGTAACAGAGAACTGAAGAATGAAAACATTCGTAAGTTCTTCATGCTTCATAGTTACCACACAAGATGGCTGCTGACAAATGACACCATCAGCCCAATTTTACCCTGTAACAGTGCCTGGGTAAAAGAATTGTATCTTATCAGAGTCAGTGTGAAGGCTGTCTTTTAACAGTTCCAGGTGCTTCTTGCTCTGGTAACTCTTACTGACCTGGAACTCTTTGTCTGAGGGATCTGAAGAATTTATTACTGGATACTCCTCTCTCCGGGGCATCTACCTCTTGAAAACAGTAGCTACCAACTCACTTTTGCTAGACATGCACACAATTCCTGTGTTGGCCAAGCAATGTTGACCTAATTTTCAGGAAATCCTGCTGAAATCAGTGAGTCTCAAGTTACCAGAAAACCAGAGACATGTGAAGTACCTACGTGTAATACAACAGCAGGGGGATCATCTGCTGTCCTGAAAATAGTACCAGAGGTTTCAGCTTTTAATAACCAGACCTTAAACACCCCCCCTCCCAACTTTTTCCCTCCCTGCCCTTCACTACAGCTTGTATATGAAATTGTTTTTGCTGACTAATGACTGCTATAATGGAGTAGAAAATTATTCAGTTCCTAAAGCAAATAGTCACTAAATACAAGGATAAATCTAAGCTTTTTTTCCTAGGACTAGCTTTGGTGTTCATATTGCATGTTATCTTACCTTCCATAAGAGCACAGCCAGTAATAGGAAGATGAGAATTCCCACCAGCAAACTAATGGCAATGATCCATCCAACAACATATCCACGAGGCTCCAGATTGTGCAAAGCCTCAAAGACCACCTACAAAGCAATTAGAAAAACATATTGTATTGTTTTCTCTTGTACTCATCTTATTAAACACATTGCACAGTGACCTCACAGATCACATTTCATCTGTCAAATATGGAACGAGCCCTCAGTTTAGTGCTTTCCATCTATTTGTCACAAGGTATTTAAAGCTTTCAAGTGGACTTTGAGTAGCCATGTATTGGATCCAAAGAATATCAACTCCAAGATAACATCTACCTTGCCAATGCCCAGACCCAGACACTGAGATTTTTCTGGTGCTGGGCCACCAAAGATGCACAGTTTTGCACTAAAAACTCAATCCTTTGTATTGGCAAGAATTGCCATACCTGGCATTGTTTATCTTATTTATCATGTTCCAGCCCCGTCAAACACCCTGATGCTTCACATCAAAAACTCATGATGAGCTTGTTAACTTTTTTTTCACTAAAAATATCAGACAACTCATACAACCCTATTGAATACAAATCATCCCTGCTGTGCTTCACAAGACACATTGTGTGAAAGAGTCAATGGCACATGCAGACATGAACCTATGGCACATGCAGCCATAGGTTCTTCTGGGAATGCAGACAGCTATTCTCTTCTCCCTTTTTCTATAGTATGTATGGCGGGGAAATACAACCAACAAAGAGCCTTCCTTCACCATCTGTTTTAAGAAGAAAATAGGAGCAGATTATACTATTCTTATACGCTATGTGAATTTTCAATTTCTTATTTCAATCAAAGCCAGTTCCTTAGTGGAAAGCTCATAAACAGCTGTCCTCAGTGAGGGTTATTTCTATGCTAAATTTTGCAATTTAACATCCAGCAAAAGCAGAGAGGCAGCAGGGTTTTTTTTTTAAAGATAATCCATTTGCTTTGTCTAGCTTTGTTTTGCAAGACAAGGTAGTTTCTCTCCCTCTTTCACACACCACTTTAATCATCTTTGCTTAAAAATGTCAATACCATTTTGTAGACTAGAATTGCTAAATCAGTCTCTTAAAAAAGTTTGTTAAAAACAGGTAACAATCCAGGAGTTATAGTCACATACAATTATGCAATCTCAAGATATTAATCTTTAAGAGGTCAATGAAAGACCCATGAAACACATTCACTCACTACTGATCCTGTTCAAACAGCTTCACTTAAAAGGGAATGTAGTACTATGCAACTCATACGGATGTTGAAGGTGGGCATTCAGGAAAAAGCTTTTAAAAGGAAGGAGATGGCAGCACTGGTGCAGGGGCCAGAGAGGCCCTGGGTTCTCCAACCACGCAGGTTTCCAAGCATGAGAGAAAGCCATGGGGATTCTGAGTGAGTACAGGCAACAATCCTGCTTTGAGTCACACTAACATACATTTCTTTGTTTCTGTAAGCATGTGTAGTCTCAGCAAACAGTCACAAAAATTACAGGGATAGATGAGAAATAATGAGAAGTGCTATTCATATTACATATTCCCATAAAGAAGTACTCAGAGATCTTTCATCTCAGTTTCACAGTTAATGCTGATTAAGACCACAGCTTTTCTAAAAGATGAATTTGAACACAGCTGATTTACATACACTGCTTTTTTCTATCAATGAGATGTTATCAGGCATTCCACAGAATGGGAAAGGTTGGAAGGGACCACAGTGCGTCATCTGCTCAAGCAGGGTCAGTTTATCGTCATACAGAATTGCATCCAGATGGTACTTGAGTGTCTCCAGTAAGGGACACTCCACAACCTCTCTGGGCAATCTGTTCCAGTGCTCAGTCATCTGCACAGTAAAGAACTTCTTCCTCAAATTCAGATGGAACTTACTGTGTATTAATTTCTACCTGTTGCTTCTTGTCTCATTGTTCAGCATCATTAAGCAGAGCCTGGTCTATTCTCTTGACACCCTCCCTTTAGATACTTACAGACATTGATGAGGTCTCTTTTCAGTCGTCTCTTCTTGAGACTGAACAGACCCAGTTCCTTCAGCCTCTTCTCATAAGAGAGATTCTCCAGTCCCCTAAACATTTTCATTTCCGTCCACTGGACTTGTCCCATGTCTCTGTTGTACTAAGGAGCCCATAAGTGGAAACAGGGGCTGAGTAGATGGCCAAGATCACTTCCCTTGATCTGGCAATTAGGAAGACCTAATGCATCTCAGGATACCATTGGCCACAACGACATACTGCTCACTCACGGATAGCTTGTTGTCTACCAGCACCTCCAAGTCTTTCTCTGCAGAGTTCCCTTCCAGAAGTTTGGCCTGCAGCTTGTACTGGTGCATGGAGTTAGTTTTCCCCAGGTGCAGAACCCTGGATGTGCCTGTGAAGCTTCTTTTAAAGGGATGCAGAGCCCTCTGGGGTATCGGCCACTCCTCCCAGCTTTGTATCATCAACAAACTTACTGAGAAGGCATCCAAGTCCCTGGATGATCGGATGACTCCTCCAAGTCAAGGCATCCCCTCATACAAGTCATGGATTAACAAGTCAAACTATACTGGGCCCATCACTGAACCTTTGGAGACCCCACTAGTGACAGGCCTCCAACCAGACCTTGTGCCACTGATTATGACCCTCTGAGATCTGCTCTTCAGCCAGTTCTCAGTCTACCTCATAGTCCACACTTCCTGGGCTTGCCTATGAGAGACAAGTGTTGAAAACCTTGCTAAAGTGAAGGTAGTCAATATTCACTGTTCTCCCTTCATCCATCCAGGTAGTTGTCTCATTGTAGAAGGTAATCAGATTGGTGAAGGATGATATACCTTTGGTGAATCCATGCTGACTATTCCTGATAACCTTCTAGTCCTTCTTGTGGATGGAGATGGCCTCCAGAATGAGGTGTTCCATCATCCTTCCAGGGATTGAACTGTGTCTGGCTGAGTGGTAGTTCTTTGGGTCCTTCTTCTTGGCCTTTGGAAGACCAGGGTAACATTTGCTTTCTTTCAGTCCTCAAGCACCTCTCCTGATTACCATGACCTTTCAAAGATGATTGTGAGCATCTTGACTATGGTGTTACGACAATGAGACTTGAAAACACAGCAAATGGACACAAACTAAACTCTATATATGTATATAGCATTATCCAAACATATTACTATAACTGGTATCACCATGCTCAAAATATCTCTTGAACATGGAGATCTTTACGTATGTTTTCACATCTTCCTTATGAATTGTCTGCTGAAGTTTCTGACACAGCTGGTGTTTATATGGGTAGTCCACTGGTAATTCTTATACTAGCATCACAAATATCAGTCTTCCTTTTCCATTTGTCTTCCTTTTCCATTTGCCTTCTTTACAAAGTTTGCACTCTGATATTGTACACTATACTGTAAAAGTGCCCAGTGAAGTAATAGTTTTAAAGAATCATTTAAATATTCTAATAAGTCTATATTTAACTGTAGAGAGCAAAAAGGCCTTTTCAACTTTACCATGATAAAATGTCCAAGAAAATGTTCATTGTTAGAGAACACTTCCACAAACAGACTCATAGGAAGTCCATGAACAATTGTTCAGAAGGACCTGCTATCCAAATGGATATGGTAGAGAAGTTCATGGTCAATGAAGACTACAGGATGTACTTTAAAAGGAAGGGAGAAGTGTGAGAAAAGACATTTTCTTTCTCCTGTCTCTATTTCCAGCCAAATAGTTGTGGCTTGCAGTAAGTACTATTCACTTCTGCATTCCACAAGAAGAGAACAGGGGAAAATTAATACCTTGAGCCAAACAGCATCTTACATTTTTGCCTGAACATGACCCTATGCAAAACATACAGCAATGGTGGCGTTAACCGACATACAGATATAGCATAAAGGGAAGAGAAAATGGCACTCACATGAGCAAAGACTTGAAACTACAAATTGATGTTACATGGCTACAATAAGTCAAGCATGCTCTTTTACAGCTATGGCTACCCACAACCTAGAAATAAGCTTGCATTTGAAGATTAATAGAGCTTCCTAGCACACACACAGAGCACTTAATGAAAGACTTGATGAAAGGCTTTCTGGGGACAGAGAAAGGACAATTTATTTTTTTTCTTTGTTTTCTATTATTCTCCAAGCATTACATAACAGTGAAATATTGAATATATTCCTAAATAAAAGCATTTATAATTTTTGAATATTAAGTAACAGTAATCCAACACATTTTACATTTTGCCTATTGTTCTGAGATTCTAAAACCTTTTACAGATGAAAATATTCGGCATAGATTCTTCCCTTTCAGCTGGTGCATGGGTATCACAGTCAGATGTTACTTCAGTCATTAATGGAATTTTGCCATATACAGTCATCCCCTAAGTATCGCTGAGGGTTGGTTCCAGAAAGATGCCACGATAAGCAAAATCCGTGAAGTAGTGGTAAATACGGTAAATATGGTAAATATGGTAAAGTCATGTCATGGGTTAGATTTAATTTTTCATAACCACCATGCCGTTACCAAACTCTGAGGAAGGGAGATGTTAAACCAACTAAACAAAAGGCAGAATTCCTCAACAAAGGCGTGGAGAGAGACTTAGGTGTACTGATTGNGGAGTGGCCTGCTAGGCTGTGAGGCATCTAGGTTGGTGTTACGCTCTGGGATGTGCTCTCGGTCTCTGTACGGGTGTTAGATGGTGAGTTGGACTAGATGATCCTTGTGGGTCCCTTCCAACTCATAATATTCTGTGATTCTGTGACTTCTTTTGTCTTCTGGCTGGAGAGCTAATGGTTCTTAATTGGCCATTCAGGCCCCATTGCATTGCAGGGGTGAGAGGGAGTGTTCTTTTTGTGTTGTTTTGTTTCTCCTTGTTACTGTTGTGTTACTGTTTGTTTTTTGTTTTTCTTTATATACAGTAATATCTCACTGCATTGCGACCCCTCCATTGCAACCTCACTGATTTGTGAGAAATTTTTCTCACAAATTTCCTCAGTGACTCACAGAGCTTCTCAGCCGACACATGCACAGTGACTCTGCTTCGCTGAGGGGTAGTGCTGGTGCTCCCTGTGGGGTGGAATGGGCCTGGTCCCGTGGGGAGTACCTCTCACTCCTGTGGTGTCATGCCTCAGTCCCTGCCCTGCTCCCGTGTGTCTCCATGCCCTGTCCCTACAGTGGAAGGCTCTCACCGCGGGATGCCCCGGGCATCTGCTGAGACCCAACACAGCACTGCCACAAGCCACGTCGGTCCCGTGATACTCTAAGCCCAGCTTGGGACTGACCCCCGCTGGGCGCATGTTACTGCTTCCATGGCTACAGATGGGGAAGGTGATGCAATCTGTGCTGGGGACTGCGCACTCGGCGCACCTGGTGATGACGTCGCCCCAGGGAAATTGCCCAACAAAAGTGAGACTGGACTGGCCACAGTGGCGGTGGGGCAAGTGCTGTGTGCTGGGACGGGGCAGCGGCGGGACGTGCCCACGCCGCCATCGCAGCTATTGTGCCAGAAGGAGACGTCTGTTCCCCCATGCCCTCCCCCCACTGCAGCAGGGGGACGGAGTGTTCTGCTGGGTCCACATGGCCAGAGCTGCCTCTCCCACAACTGGTGGATGTTAAAGGGAAAGAAACTCTGACACTGATGCCACCCCCCACCATAAGGGGCACCAGATGTCACAGTGTTGCAAAGTTAAGGTTTCCTAGGCTCCACGAGTGCTGACCACAGCCCTGGGACACCTTTTCCCCACTGCGGAGGCATTGAAAGCATGAGCGGTGACAGCAGCCCAGCAGCAGCTGTGGCAGCAGCGGTATGGCCAACGAGAAGCCCAGAGATTCTCCAGAGGGTTTCCTCAGGCAGAAAGGACTCAGAAACACTTCTCTTTGCTCCCCTGTGCTATGAGAGCCCATGGGGAGGAGCAGAAAACACTCCTCAGGGTTCTTGATTAGCTGGGGAGGGGGGGGGGCGATGGGTGTGGACTGTATGCATATTAATGACCCGTGGGTGTTTGCAAATTAGACAGTTTGTGAGACCACCAGGAGACCTGTTCCTCGCAAATGGTGAAGTATTACTGCATATATAGAGTCAGGTCTCCTATACCACAGTACCGTGGGTCTTGACCCTCCTCCATGAAGCCCTCCATCAACGTAGGCTGGCAGCTCATTAATATGCAAATTTGGCCCCAGTCGCCCCACCCCCCAGCTCCAGAGCAGGTGCAGGGTGTTCCCAAAGTTCCTGTGCAGCTGGGGAAGTGAAGGGGGTCTCCTCTGCCCTGTGCAGCAGCTGCAGCAGGCAGCGGGGCACCATGGGGCTGTATGAACTTTTAAGTCCTCCCCGCCATGTTCCCTCCCAGCNGAACTGGGGTTATTCAGCCTGGAGAAGAGGAGGCTCAGAGGTGACCTCATTGCTGTTTACAACTACCTGCGGAGAGGTTGCCACCAGGTGGGTGTGGACCTCTTCCTTCAGGCTGACGACACCAGAACGAGAGGGCACGGCCTCAAGCTACGCCAGGGAGGTTTAAACTTAATGTTAGGAAGCGGTTTTTGACAGAGAGAGTGATTGCACATTGGAATGGACTGCCCAGGGAGGTGGTGGAGTCACCGTCCCTGGAGGTGTTTAAGAGAAGACTCGATGAGGAGCTTAGTGACAGGGTCTAGCTGGGGGGTGTAGGACTGGATGATCCTGTGGGTCCCTTCTGGCTCGAAGTGGCCTGTTAGACTGTGAAGGAACTAGGTTTGTTACCACTCTGGGATGTGCGTTCGGTCTCTGTACGGGTATTAGATGGTGAGTTGGACTAGATGATCCTTGTGGGTCCCTTCCAACTCACAATATTCTGTGAATCTGTGGATCTGTTTGTAGTTGTTTTCTTAACAAGCAGGAATTTGAACATGATTTTTTACCTCAGTGCCCTACTGCTGAGCCCGGAAGACACACAGGGGCAGGGTGTACAGCCCCGGGACTGTGTGATCCGGGACCTCATGAGCTCATGTTTAAACAAGGCTTGTGCCGCACTTGGCTACCCCGCTCGCTGGGCCCCTCCCTGCGTGGATAAAGGAGATTGAGTAGCTGGCGGTCATGCCCCTGGCAGTGCTGGTGGCTCTGACGTCCCTTTAACCTGTAACAGCAGAAGGCATGGCAGAAGGGGAAATGGCTTGGCACAGGAGGGGATTCCCCTTTGGAGCAACCCACTGCAACAGGAGCAGACCAGCAGCGTGGCAATACCCAGGCTTTCAGGATGCAAGCAGTGTGTGTGCCCATCATGTCATAGGCAGTGTTAGCCCCCCACTCAACCCAAGTGGATAAACAAGCAGTGGGGACGCCACAGCCATGGCAAAGATAGAGCAGGCAGCCTGTCCCAGGGACAGTGGCCATGGCTGGGTGAGCCAGTGGTGGAACTGGGACCTATGTGGGTGCCCGCGCCTGTCTGTCCATCCATCTATCCCTGCAGCGGACAGCCTGTCCTGGGCATGGTAACCATGGGAACCCCTCGCCGCCTGGCTCGCGCCTAATTTACATAACCATTAGCACCACTGCTGGGCATCATCAAGCTACAAAAGGTTTTTGGCTCTGAGAAGCATGATGCTGCATTTCCCACTGGGCAAGGTGGTTTTTTAGGGTTTTTTTGGTTGATTTCATTCTCCTCTCCTGCCCCTCAGCGTGGTCGTTCTTGTAGCAGCAGGCCCTTTGTAGGCCGGGAGCTGCATGTAGCCAGACCAACACTGTGGCCTGAGGGAAGCTGACCATCGTTGCTTCTACCCAGCTTGCCGCCTGCCCCATCCCTGGCGGGCAGCAGCCGTGGTCCGCCTCCCTGCCTCTTGCTGGGGCTGTCCGCAGAAGCGTGGGGGGGTTCCATTGCCAGCACAGGGATTGGACTCTGACATCAGGAGCCTGCGCCACTGGCATCAGGATGCACCAGGCTATGTCACCCATGTTACGCCAGTGCCGGCAGAGCTGAAGCGCTGTGTCGAGTCAGTGGCTCCACTCCCATCCGCCACCACCAGAGTAGTCTCTGGTGGCAGCAACTGTCCCCCACCATCCCCCAGTTCACAGCAGCGCCACGCCGCCATGCCCGGAACTGCTGGCACAGCCCCAGTTACTTTTTGCCAGCCACGTGGCAGTGCTCCCAGCTTCACGTTGATGGTAGCAGTTCCCCTTTGTCTTAAACAGTGAGAATGAAGGATGTACTGCAAGTCTGATGGGTGATGACGGTGGGCGGGAGCATTTACATAGTCACAAGCTGAGAGGTTCACGGTACATTCTGCACACGCGTCGAGGTCGCACAACTTGATGAAAAATCACCCGTGAGTACTCGGATCCTGCAAATTACAGACTGTGCATACACGGAGGATCACTCGTGGGCTGTTGGGTCTGGTCCTCTTCACATGAGTCGTGGAATCCATGAAGATAGTGAACCCACTCAGTATTCAAGTACGCCACGCCTGTAGCTACGTCCCCTCCCCTAATAAGGTCTGGAGAACGGTCCTAAGGGTGCGGGTCCCTCTGTAATGCCTCATTAAAGTGGAGGAAATGTCTTTTGCCACCTCCCAGCTCCAGGAAGGGAGCTTTTCCGAGCACAGAAACCAGCACAGCTGGTAGCTGGGAAGCCGGCACCGCCCACCCCCCTTGAAAAACCGAGCGAGAGCCTAGCCTTCTGCCACTGTCCTTGCCCTGCTGTGTCTCTGCTGGGTTTTTTTATCAGGATTTTTATCAGGGTTTCTGGTTGCTGCTGTGTGTCTCTTGTGCTCAAACATGGTGGAAGCGGCACGTGTCTCCAGAGCAGGACTCTGGGGTAGGAATGAGTTCGGTGGGTAGCCACCCTGGCGCTGTGTGACGGGAGCGACAGCTGAACAGGCTGGGACAGTTCCTGCTGTTCAAAGGGGCTGCTTTCTTTGGGGTTTATTTCTCCAGGAATGTAACAGCCCCGACCAAAGCTTTTCTGGCAAGAGTGGATGAGAGCAGGCAGCGCTGATCCGGCCGCCCCGGGATGTGGCAGGTGGCAGCCAGGGTCTGTCTCCTGCTGGGGCTGTCTGCAGGAGCATGGGCGACCAGCAGCTGTGCAGGGTGAAAAGAGCTGGTGGCTCTGTGATCTGCTCTTGCAGCGGCTCCTAAGATGTGCAGGGCTGGGACAGACTCAGGAGCCGGCACAGCACCAGAGCACAGATGCGTCCCGCACCAGGAGAGCCAGAGCCCCGCTTCTCCCTGCGCTGCTGCCCAGCCCACAGCTCTCCCCTGCCCTCTCCTACCCTCCTTCTGCCCCACACATCCTACAAGGGAACTTTTTATTTTGGGCAATGAGGGGAGTTCCAGTGCCACCACTCTGACGTCAGGAGTCTGCGTCGCTGACATCGGGACACACCGGACTATGCTCTCCATGTTCCGCTGGTGCCAGCAGAGCTGAAATGTGGTGCTGAGTCAGTGGCTCCGCTCCTGTCCACCTGGGTTTAAATCTCCCATCCGGCTCCACCCTGAAGTTGGCTTTGGCAGCAGCAACCGTCCCCCGCCATGCCCCGGTTTGCAGCCGCGCCGCTGTGCCTGGAAATGCCAGCATGGCGCCAGTCCCTTTGTGCCGGCAGCGTGGCAGCGCTCCCGGCTTCACAGAGATAGGTCCGGCTCCCCTTTCTCCTAAACTGTGAGAATGANTAGGCGGAACTTTTTCACAGAGAGGGTGATCTCTCAGTGGAATGGGCTGCCCAAGGAGGTGGTGGAGTCACCGTCCCTAGAGGTGTTTAAGAAAAGGTTGGATGAAGTTCTTGGTGGCATGACCTAGATATTAGGGTAGTGTGTTATAGGTAGGATGATGTGTTGGTAGTAGGATGGCAACAGGTCAGATTAGGTAACAGGTTTGACTAGATTAGATTAGGTAACAGGTGATAGGTTGGACTTGATGATCTCTATGGTCTTTTCCAACCTTACTGATTCTGTGATTCTGTGATCTGAAAGGTATAGTAAAGCAGATAAGGAGGTTCTTTCCCTTTCCACTCCAGGAAGGTTTCCATTTTCCCTTGGAGGTATTGTTCTAACCTAGGCCAAGCCGGTAAAGCCAGGGGAAAATAACACGATGCAGTGAAGCCACGAATGATGAACCCTGAAGTAGCGAGGTATTACTGCAATTGCAAAATTTGCTCTGAGCAAGCTGCAGAATTAAAGAGAGATCAAGCAATATATTAACAATCAGGGCTGCAGATCACTCATAAGGCACACTTCCATCAAAGGCTCGCTATGTTTTTCATTTCAGTTGCCAAGCCTATTCTTTAATGCATGTCAGAATAGTCTAGAACCCTGACAAAGAAAATAAAAAATGAAGGGAAAAAATGAGGTCTTGTAATATAAAATAATTCCTTTTCCTGACAGGCCTAATAAAATCGAAAGTTAAAACGAGGATTACAGACATGATTGTTGAGGAATGCATCTGGTGCAGGTAGCTCTGTTTGCAAACTGCAGATTGAGATGCACATTGAAATGAAGATTGAGCTCTGGATGTGCGCCTGAGACAATAGACTGTGTGCCCTATGATTAACAAAGAGCAGTAAAATGGATGGTGCCAGCCAAGTGAAGGGACACTGAAGGACACTGCAGGTGCAGTGAACTGTCAACCTTTTAAATTACAAACAGCAGGAAGACCCCTGGCGTCAATGAGGTATATGGACACTGGGAGATGAAGCAGGAGGAAAGGACCCAGGAGGAAGGAGGAGACTTGCACGTGGCTTGGACTGTGAGCAGATAAAAGCCCAAGGGGGGGTTCCTTTGTTGGGAGCCCTCCACAGAGGCACCTAGCTCAGCCTGATTTTGTGTTGCTGGGCCATGAATAAATTGCTTTATCTAACTAGACATCTGAGACTCTGTTATGGGAAATCTGGAGTTGAACCAGTAAAGAAACCTGGTCTGACTGTATGAGTGGGGTTTGTAGGGAGTCATGCAGAGCACCTGTCAGTTCACTGGAGCTGTCCACTGTGATGGGGTTTCAGTCACACACAGAATCACACAGAATATTCTGAGTTGGAAGGGACCCACAAGGATCATCGAGTCCAACTCTTAACACTGTCTCCCTGGTGGGAATCAAACCCAGGTCTCCCACATGCCAGGTGGGGACACTTTACAGTCCCACCATAAAGTCTCTTGTGTTGGGAGTGTGACTGCCAGAGAGTCTTGTGAGTGATCAGACTGGGAAGTCTCCTTAACATGATGGTAGAGAGGATGGGCACTATAGTGATGTCTCTACTTTTAGACTTAGAATATAAAGGAGATGCAGGTTTAATTTGGATGTACGGTTTTAAATCCAGTATCTCTATGATGAGTGTTAAGTTGGGACATTAGTGTCTTCCAAAAGTGTGTTGAACTCTGACAACTGGGTATCACAGAGAGCAAAACATAGTTCACAGCACTGTTAGTCTAGTCAAATAAAGCCCAGACACTTTCACAGGCTACCCCAGATCAAGCCCAGGCACAAATTCCAGTTTGTACAGAGCTCTCAGTGATCTCCAGCTGATTGGGATAAGGAAACCTTTCTCTTCAGGTTTATGTACTTACTGGTTTTTCTTCTGGGCTCCCATTGGGCACCTCCACAACTCTGAGGTAACGGTCCACATGCAGCCTTGCCCTTGTGACAAACTGGATGACAGAGGAACTGTCCTGAGAAGTAAAACAAGCAAGAATTGGACTTAAGGGTGCAAAAACAACATGAAAAGCACCAATCCTCCCTGTCAAAAACCTCCAAAATCTTCAAATATTTGCCAGTGTAATAAATACATCTAGACAATGTTTTGTAGAGGTTCAGTTGAAAGTTAAATACTAGCCTGGTTAAAACTCTGATTTGAAAAAATATACCTTATGCTCATAACAGACAGATTGAACTGAGCACACTATTTCAGATTAAAACAAACTCAAATATCTTAGATTTTAAATTAATACTTTGGATTTGGTTTCTTAATGTTTCCCACATCTACAAAAAAAGCAAGACAGAACATTGTCAATAGTACAGCCAGGCTCAATATTAATAATGAAAAAATAATCTGATTTATTTTTCAAGAGAACAGAAAAATTATATACAATTCTCCAATATATCCGAAGAGGAAACCTTAATTATTTGAACCTGTGCATGGCAAGTATCTTCAACACGTGTACCTCCTCCTACATATTTCTGCATGGTGCATTTTAACAGGCACATCTCAGTAAAAAGCTATTTCAACTCATAGGTTAGTAATTTGTAGGCAGTTTACCTTGGGAAGGGTAGGTGATAAGTAGCAAATGGCACCCATTGGTGATACTGTCTCAAACACAGATGTAAACACTCTATGCCTTTTAAAGGATTGTTGCTAATAGTAACCTTGGAAGGGGCCCAGCAGATGGGGTGAATCCTGGCTATTCCCAAGTCTGAATTTTCTAGAAGCACATTTTGTGGGCACTCAGTTACTTGTTTACATATTTCAGCATTTCTATAAGCAAGTAACTAATACCTGAAGTTTCTGGCCTTGCCTATACAGTCGGGTCTCCTATATCGTGGACCCATTGTCTTAACCGGGTGCTGTGAAGTCCGCCTTCTGCATTGATTGGCAGCTCATTAATATGCAACTTTGCCCCGCACCCTTACACGCCCCCCGGCACTCAGGGTAGACGGGTACGTCTCAGAGAGTTATTTGAGAAGGTCTCTGACAGCATGTCTAACCTGAGAGTGTGTAAATCCTTCATAACTGCACGCAGCCTCCTCACTTGGAGCCGAGCCGAGGGGAGCGGGGCGGGCGGTGCTCAAGCCAAGCTGCTGTGGGAGCAGTGCACGCCCGGCTCGGCTCTGTCCCGCTGCTGTGATCCGAGCCGCAGCGCAGGCCGGTCAAGCCCAGCCAAACTGACCCGAGCTGCTCCCCGAGCTGAGCCATGGCGCACGCCAACCGTGCCAAGCTGAGCTGATCTGAGCCGTGGTGCAGGCCGGTTGAGCTGAGCCACAGCACGGCTGGCCGTGCCGAACCGCGCCGAGCTGAGCCGCAGCCCCGAGCCAAGCAGAGTCGTGGGGTGGGCCGGCTGCGCTGAGCTGAGCCAAGCTGCGGTGCAGTGTGGGCAGCCGTGGTGGGGAAAATTTGCATATCCATGATTGCCTAGTTTGAATATTCATTCATGTCAGGTTGCGTATGGGAAGTTGTGAAAAGGGACCTCCTTCATTGCTAAAAAATCATGCCACTAAGATGTGAAGCTGCAATATGGGGGGTGCGAAGTGGAAGAGGGCCAACTGTATTTCCTGTTTTCAAATACAAAAAACATTAACAGACTCATCAGTTTCAATTGGAAAAGATCAGGGCAATCAATTACTTTAGCAACTGTTTTCTAACTAGAGCTCTGTCACATGCTTTTACTCCAGCAGCTATCAAACACAGGTTTATTTGAGTAGACTCGTGTTAGTGGCTTTCTTCTTTTCTCATATACCCTCATAATCTTACAGCATCTTGTCACAGTTACAGCCAGCCTTTTTGTAAATAAAGGAAAACAGGTCAAAATGTGGTAAATCACTAAAAATGTAAAAGATTTCCTGTCTCATTCAGCGGCTTCAGAGAAGACAGAAATTAACTTGCAACCATTTGTTCCTTGTCACAAATGCCCAGCACAACATTAATATGGTGATGATGCATCTTCTTTGGGTAATAGTGATTTGAAGTAAACATGACAAAAACCTGCCATCACTCTGTTTACACAGAAAAAATGATAAATAGGTGGTTACAGTTTACATTCACTTACTCTGGTTTTCATTTTACAGAATAAAAACTTTCAGAAATCAATTCAACTTTCAGAAGTCTCTAACCTTAATACCATGCATATAATTAGGGGCCTCATTTGTTGTTTTTTAAGTATAAATTTCTGAACTTAAATTTGTATCTGTCTTAATGGGTAATGGGTAAGAACTAGGATTAACACCTCCATACACACTGTTGAGAAATAGATCTGTTTTCTTAGTTACCCAATTTTTTTTAATACACCAGTAAAGAGAGGTAGAAATGCAAGGTTTGAGTTCATTGGCACACATAAGCACGCTTAAATTGATCTTTAAGACAATCTACAAAGGAAGCACGCACCTTCTTTAGTATCTCAGTATTCAGCAGCATATAGATGCTTATATCACAGGATTCTGCTTTGGGTAGTGAGCTTAAATTGCAGTGTATAATTAAGCAGGACCTGCCTGGTCCTTCACAGTCCTACAAGAAATATGGAAAAAGGTGTTAGGCAAAGGAGGTAAAATTTCAATTCTGTGACAGCAAACACTCCAGAAAGCCAAAGTGCTAGAATACAACACTTCTGCACGGAAATAGCAGCAACTTTCAAGATCTGAAGACTGTTGGATGCAGCGACCTGCACAAAAACAAGCCAGATAAAATCTGACTCTCTATAGAGGTGCTGAGCCAGGCGAGTACCCTGGAAGGAGCAGGGCCAGTGCTGCAGACCAGTCCTCTCCATGGGTCAGACACTAAGTACAGTGCAGTGCCTCATTGCCCCCATGTGCTTTTAACAGAACTTGGGAGGAAAGGCTCTGGTGACCGACTGCATGTTGCCACGTCAGGTAACTCCCCTTCCATTGCACTTCCCAAAACTTCCTATTTTATTTTTAAAATCAGACAATTTCAATCACT
Organism: Pitta sordida; assembly: GCA_013390025.1. Taxonomy (NCBI): domain Eukaryota; kingdom Metazoa; phylum Chordata; class Aves; order Passeriformes; family Pittidae; genus Pitta; species Pitta sordida. The sequence goes on along the minus strand of WEKX01004445.1, from coordinate 16,992 downwards.
AAATGTCCTCCCAGACCATCATCAATATTGTTCCTCTATAATAAACAATCTGCTTCAGATCTTCGTGCCAAGCCATGCAAAGCCTTTTACAGGATACGGTGCATATTCAAGTTCATCACGAGTGGTGCCATTTCTTACCAATACTTTTCTGCCAGACTTCGTGAAAAAAGCAAATATTGTGTGGAAAATATTTTCATTTTCTTGAGGAACAACACATGGACTGTGGCTTCTGTGGAAAGAACAGCTTCCTTTGTCCTGACCAACCTGCATGGACAATTATAAAGCACAATTATTATTCTGAATTAAACCAAATTATACCACTAGTTATTAGCCTGGAAGCCAGCAGAATTAAGCTGATACAAAGCAAGTATAAAGGTGGAATCCAGACCTGAGTGCATGTGATAGAACCAAACTCAGAACAAGTATGTGGGCAAGTTCAGGGAAAAGGTCGTAAGACATATCTGGAACAGCAATACAGTGAATCCCAGCTCTGTTGCAACCTCTGCATTACGACCACGCCCATTTATCGCAGTTTTGATTCCACCATTTGCGAATTTATGCGGCTCACGCATGCGCAGTCGCTCTGCTCGCCGAGGGGCGGTGCCAGAGCTCCCACAGGGAGGGCCGCAAGTCACGCTGTCCCCTGTTAACTCTGAGCTCAGCCGGGACTGACCCGCCCCCGGGTGCGTGTTACTGTTTCCATAGCTACAGACGGGGAAGGGAAGCACCCCAGGAAAGGGGGGCTGCCCGTGATGGCCAGTGGGACATGCTCACTCCGCAGCCGCAGCTGAACCCCCCCCCCGCCCCATGTGGCGCTGCCGGCGGGGAGCGGAACCAGCATCACGGGGCGGGCAGTGCACAGTGCACAGCAGGCATGAGCACCGGGGCTGGGAAGGAACGGGAGCAGCGGCGCGAGGTTTGGTTGCAGTGGCCCTGTGGATTCTCGGGGTTGAGAGGGGGGGTCTCCCTAGTCAGAGGAGGCCCAGAAACGGTTTCCTTTGGTCTCCCATGCTCAGAGAGCCCGAGGGGAGAAGCAGAAAAGTTCCCTCAGGGTGCCAGGGGGGTGGAGCAATGGGCGTGACCTGCATGCATATTAACGACCTGCACTTCTTTGCGAGTTTAACGTTTCGCGAGGTCTGTGGCCTGCCCCATTGCTCGCGAAGGACGGGGTTTAACTGTATTACTTGCAGGAAACGTGTTCCAGGTCTGAACACAGGCCAGTCATTTCACAAAATTGCTAACATTGTTCAACTCTGAAATGGATGCCTTTCTCATCAGCCCTGGGGTATGCTGCCTCCAAAGGACAAGGTGTTTGGCCATAGTCTTCTTCAAATTACTGTCAGAGAGTTTTTACAGATTTTCCTCTTCTTACGTAGCTTTTTTTAAAAACCTGTTTTATTTATGTATGAATAACTAATAAAGAGATCAAGTTTTCAAACTCAAAAAATAAATAACAGATGTACTTGCGTGTCTTTGTTGCTAAGCATAGCACATTCATCCTAATATTAGGGAAAAATGTATACATGTGCTCTGATTTAAAGATACTGATTTTTCTTTTATGAGGTGAACAGAAAAGAATTGATAGGCAGGGTTAATCTAATATGTCACACTGAGAAAAAAGGGGTACTGACAAGAAATTCCAGACAAGGTCAAACTTTCAACAGTAGACAAATGAGTTATGTAAATATGTTATCTGACTACTTGCTCCATATGCCAAAAATGTTTAATATTCACAGATAACAAAACATGTTTGAATCAGAGCAGTTTTGTTGATTCTGGTAATAAATTTATGAGCCATAGAAACCACAGAAAATAATTTTTGAAATTAACCCATTTTACACAGCTTTTGAAAGATTTAAAGTAGAAATAGCAATGATGGCAAGGAAAACCAGTAGTCCACAGACCTAATCAGTAAACTTACACAGTCATGAGGAAAGGCAAGATTTAAACAGCAAAGTGGAGATATTAAATCACACCATAGATCTGCTTCCTGCTCCTCCAGATGAAAGGAGAACATCAGATAAATGTTTAAGATAAATCTATTCTAACTTGATTGCAATTACTTTAGATGTTTTTCTGATGCATTTAATACACAGCTTAATTAAATAATCAATAATCATGATCTTGCAACATTTGCCTGGTTTGGTCCTGAAACTAATTTGCACATACTTAGCAGCAATCCCCAGAAGCACAACTCTCAAGAGCTAGTGATGCCTACCCGTACACTGAAAAAAGAAAACATGTTCTTGTATAAAGTTCCTGACTTAAAGAACAGTGGCTTCTTTCCTAGTCAGAGGGCACTGCTGCAGGTACACAGTAAGAAGAAAGACCACTTGCATGATTGAACTGTGAGGTACATAGAAGGTTCGGGCCTAAGAATGAATGACCATCACCTTACACAGAAACCACTAACATTCATGTGCTCCTTATGTATCAGTCTCTAACACTTGAAATCCAACAGAAAGACACTGAGCGGTACTTTTCCTCTCCCTAAGATGAACTGCACAATGCTTAACCAATGTATGAAGCAACATATATATGTATCATACCTCCATAGTCATGAGAAACGGGTCTCCCCAGGGTCTCGCAAACAGTCCAATCTGCGAACAGTTGTGGGTCATTAATATGCATACACACCATGCTCATTGCCCCACCCCCAGCCAATCAGGAGTGCTGGGGAGTATTTTCTGCTCCTCCCCATGGGCTCTCACAGCACAGGGGAGCCCTCTCTGTCTGGGGAGACCCCCGGAAAATCCCTTGGCTTCTCTTCAGCCATGATGCCCCTTCTGCTGCGACCGTGCATGCTTGCACTGCCTCTGCAGTGGGAAAGCTCTGGGTCCGCGGCAGGGAAGGGGGTCAGCAGGTGTCCCCGGGCTCAATTTGGCGTGAGTCTGTGCCGCCAGCACTCTTGGAGCCTGAAAAACCTTAACTGTGCAAGACTGCAACACCCAGGGCCCCTTATGGCAGGGGGTGGTGTTGGTGTCAGAGTTTCTTTCCCTTTAACTGTGACAGCTAAAATACATACAGCCACTGGTCCCGAGTGCGAGAGCGGCAGCGCTGGCCATATGGACCAAGCAGAACACCCCTTCCCCCTGCTGAAGCCGGGGATGGGCATGGGGGAACAGAAGCCTCCTCCTGGTGCAGCAGCTGCAGCGGCAGCGTGGCACGTCCTGCCACTGCACCGTCTCAGCACACAGCGTTTGCCCCACCAGCACCACAGTCAGCCCAGACCCCCAGAGTTAAGGGGTTCAGGTGACATGGCCCATGTGACATGGCCCAGGCCCCTGTCAGGTGACAGGCACCCACTGCTAGTTTGTGGTCATAAGAATGAGGTCCAGGGCAGCCAGGGGGCCCCCACCAGGCATAGATAGACACCTCCCTATGTGTGAGCCCATCTGTGGGTGGCTGTGGCAGCTTTCAAACAGACTTTCTCAACGGATAAATGTTACATAATGAACGACCATTAGCGCCTCTGGAGTGCCCATGTTGGCCACGTGCCTGGCAGGGGTCAGTCCCCAGCTAGGCTAAGAGCAAGAGAGGACAGCGTGACCTGTGGTGGTGCTGCGCTGGGTCTCAGTGGCTGCCCGAGGCATACCACGGGCAGGCGGCACTGATGCTTCCCCACGTGGGACTAAAACGTCCTGCATGTCCTGAGGCATGCCACGGCATAAGCTTTCCACAGTAGGGACCGGGCATGGAGACACACAGGAGCTGGGCAGGGACCATTGCACAGCACCATGGGACTATAAACGCCACGGAACCTCTGAAGCACTCATACGGGAGTGATCTGTGGCTGTCCATAGCGAGCGGGAGGCACTGCGTGCCCGCCCTGCAGGGCCGGGACAGTCCTGCCCCATAGAGAGCGATGGCACCACCTCTCAGCAAGCAGAAGCACTGCACATGCATCGACTGGAAAGCTCTGCGAATCACTCCCCAAATCGCTGAGGCAGATTTGCAGGGAAAATTTTTGTGATTCAGTGAGGTCATGATGGAGAAAGTGCAATGCACTGAGGTATGACTGTAATTCTCAGGACTTTCAAAAGCCCCTGAGATCACTCGGAGTTCAGTACTCCTTCAGCTAGGTTCTATCTGTCTCTGTCTAGCAAATCCCCTCTCCAGCCTTACCTATGATGCACAATACACAAATAAGCCCATGTTTGTTCTTTATCTTATGTTGGACTTTCCTTATGGGCTCTGTTGATGAAGATCATGTTGATGAAGACTCTGAAGACTGTGCAGGAAGTACATTCCCTGTTGGGCTCAAACAACTCCAGTGTGATATTTCACTGAAGCAGATGTTTCAATGCATCAGAAAGGTGTCTAAGATCCAAGCTGTTTAGAGGCAGTAGAGGGAAGGTAGGACTTCCAAGAGAATGATTTTGCTTATCAACCATGGACAATTATTATTAAATTAGTCATCCTCATTAAAAAAACCTCTTAGAGGGGGTAGAGAAGATAAATTAGGCAGAAGACCATCTTTAACAGTCTTTGCAAGACACCCTCAGAGTTCTCACTCCTTCAAAAAATTGTTTATTGATACTTTTGATACCATCTGGTACTTAGCACAAGACTGGCATTATGTACTTTCAAGCCAGGAGAGAAATCCAACAAACTGTGCTTATTTCCACTCTGATATGCAAACAGGGAGGAAAACCCTTCTCCCATCAGATGGGAGCTACAGCTGATATACACAGATACTATTGTTTTTAACTTTTCCTTGTTTTTTGCTTCCTTCATTTAGACCACAAATCTTGTATGTTAGTTATACATATAAGAAAAAGGGTAGTTTATGAAACAGGATTTAAAAGAGGACCATGTGCTCAGTCATTTCTTTTAGGAATTTCCTTTTTCATTGTTTTTGGGAGGAACAACTTCATCAATCGGAAAATGGTGAAAGAAATACTCCTTCAAAAGGAAATACAACAAAAAATTTTAAAAAAACATTTGTAGAGTCTCTTTTCATTCACTAGTCCTTCATGAGGAGTTTCCTTCTCTGGCTGGGAAATGTACAAAAAAATCTACAAGATATATATTTTTCCATACCTCTGTAAAACTTCTATTACTACATGATTCCTCCTGATTTGATACCTACCAAATCTCCTTCTTCCTTCATCAATCTGGTAACAGGTAATGTATATACCCATTATACTTCATAAGACTTTTTTCCTTATCTGAAATTTCCTTTTATCAAAAGACAAATCATCCATCTTTTTCAAAATTGCAATTCCACATATTCAGCCAAGAAAGTGGGAGCTCTGGGCTGTTCACAAAGGAGCAACGCTTTCAGTTGACTCAAAATATTAATCAAACTGCCACATCATATTGACAGGTCATGATTTTTTGGGAAGGGAGAGTGTTGGAAAATTTCAATAATTAAGTGATTTGACAAATTTTGCTTTAGTTTAGAAGCTAATTGTGACCAGTAAAGGAGCTATTTGTGAGCACAAGTGAACACATCAGGTGTTTGCATGGTCTGATTTTATACATTGATCACAGTATTTTTTCCCCCATGTTTCAATGGCCTTGTTTTTTATATTACTATTATATTTTTTATATTACTATTTATATTACTAGTCTTTATTGAAAGATAACTACTTTTCTACATTCAAAATGCATTTTTCTAATAACATTCTGTTTAGAATTTAAAAAAAAAAATCACTGCATATATGAATACCACAGCACTTTCATTGCTAGAAGATTTGGTCAAAACAACTAGAAATTGTCAGAAAATTTGTTCAAATCTGGCTAGACCTAAAAATCCTAACTACAAAGTCAAAGAAAACTTTCTGAATGTTAAGTATTTTTGTTGTATCCTCAAGGATGCATCCAGCAATGCAAGAAAAGACTTTTTTTGAACACTGGAAATGCTATGAACACTGACAAAAGTGCAGTTTTTGTGTAGTGATTTAGATAGCTGCTGTAAAGTAAAAATGTTGTGAATTTTTTTCCAGTTTAGATTTATTTTAAGGTCTTAACTCAGGAAAGAGCTTAATTTTGTGGCTGGGCACCCTTTCCTGTGTGACAATGGAAACTTAAATGAGAGTAAAGTTCCTCTTCACTGGAAGAGTTTAATTTCATCATGTTAACATCAAAGGGATGTTTAAGAAAACCCTTTCTGAGCTGTGTTGGGGTCCTGCTCCCCATGTCTAAAGGCAACCATGCAATGATGGATGACAATGCATGCTCCTGACTCCCCTCACATCCATCCTGGGACCTGGAAGATGCACTAGCTTCTCCTGCAAGTGAGAGGGCGCCTACTCAAAGCCAAATTCAGTTGCTATCACAGAGCTGCTCTACAATGGATGTGGGGGGAACACCTCCAACTACATAAGCAAACATGTTTTGGAAGAGTCATTTGATGAAACAATTAAATTGAAAGAGGCAGAAAGGTCAGAAAGTTTCTGTACGATTTTCTATACAAATTTCTGTACAATACGCTCCCTAGAATGAATAATTCCTCTAGTAATTAAGCTATGTCTTTAAATACGGTGCCAAAAATATGTGTATGTCATGTATGGATAACAATCACTGAAATGAAGAGACTACAAGTGGGATGACTAATACAGTTATACCTCCTCCATCGCGAGGAAAGGGACAGGCGACACCCCCTGCGAAACATTATTCTAGCAAAGAACGGCAGGTCGTTAATATGCATGCAGGCCACGCCCATTGCCCCACCCCCCGGAACTCCGGAGCGGTGGGGACAATTCTCTGCTCCTTCCCCGTGTCTCTCTCGGCAGAATCGAGCAAAGGGAACCGTTTCTGAGCGGCTGCTGTGACCGTGTGTGTGTTCCCAACCCAAACGCCTGCCGCTGTTTCCCCCCAACCCCGCGCCGGCCCGGCCCCGCTGGT
>WEKX01004444.1:264222-309991 GCA_013390025.1 Pitta sordida | reverse complement strand
TGATTCTGTGATTCTGTGAATTTGACTGGGACCTCTGGGCAAAGTTGTAACCCTGAAGGTTGCCGAGGCTGGGAAACACTGGCTTTGTGTGGAGGGAGCTGCGCCAGGTCCCACAGAAAAGGGACAGGCGTGAGAAGAAAAGCAGCAAATTTATTTTTCATTTACTTAATTTTGCGCCAAAGCGAAGCGGTACGTGGCAGAGGGAGCTCCTGTCCTTACCGTGTTTTGGGGAGGAGCAGCCGAGGTTTGGGCATGTGTAGCTGAGTAGGGCTGGGAGAAAGAAAACACAGATAATCAGAGCTGAGGGAAAGAGCAAAGCTGCGCCCGTGGAGATTTATCAGGGAATCAACCACTGTGTGAATCGTCTGGGAGACGAGCTTGGCACTGCAGACTTATCAGCCTTGTAGCTCATTCCTCCACTAACAAAAGAGTTCCTGGGAGGGAACAGATGGTGTTTGGCTCCTACCACCCTCTCTGGTGACCCAGCAGCTTCGCTTTGTAGCTGCTAGAAAAGCAATTTCTGTGCCCCCCTTCCCATCCCTGTGGCTGTCCCCAAGCCCCTGTCCCCAAGCCACAGGGGCTGCTGGCTGCATCTGAGGGCTTTGGGAGTATTTTTGGAATGCCCAGGCCCTACTGCATTTCCCCTCCCTCCCAGGTGCATCTGGGGCTGGCTGGGTCCCTGCTGCTCCAGAGGGGACGGGAGCTGTCCCACGGGTGTCACACAGGTTGGCACGGGTGCCACACAGGGCTGTGCCTGGGCTCAGGCCATCCCCAGGACTGCCGTGGCTGCTCCCAGGGTTATGGCAGGTGACTGAACTTCTGCCAGTGGTTGTTTTTCCCAGTAAATTGCCACTGGATGTGCACGTCAGCCCCGCTCCAAAGAGCAGCAGCAGGGTTGTAAAGCCTATCTCCAGAACAGGGAAGTCCGGCTGTTTGTGGCACCAGGCTGGTGCTGCCTGCCACAGGTCTGTGCCAGGCAGAGGCAGAGCAGGGAGGCTCCCCCAATCCGTGAATCATCTGTGGGGCACAGACCTGCTCTGCACAGTCACAGAGGATGTCCCTATGTGCCCTGGCCCCAGGTAGATCCACCAGTTCAAATACTGTGGACCCGAGGCTTTCCAAGCAGCAGCCCACTGGTGGTCCCTGCTCTCAGACGTGTTTAGCTCTCCCAGCAGCGCCTTCCAGATATTTCCCCACAATCACGTTGCCTAAACATTACAGTCTGAGTGACTGATGCCTTGTTTACAAGGTGAGCCTTGTCTTTGTTTTTGAGTTCTGCCCTTGAGTCCTTGTCAGGTGTCAGTGCGTGGGGGCTTCAGGCTGTCTGTTGGGTTATTTATGCAGCAGTTCAAACAAAAAAAAACCCCAGTTTAGAACTGCCAGTAGATTTTAGCTCTGTGTAGGGCAGGGGGGAGGAAAGGGGAAAGGGGTGATGCTGTGTGTAGGGCAAGCAGTTCTTTGCAGCCCCTCTGGCAGAGCAGCAAAGTGCTGACAGTGAGTCTGTGCTGCGACAGCTCCCGCTGTGGCTCTGAGCGGTTCAGGGTCGGACCAGAAACCAGCCCAACAGTTTGTGACCTGGAGTTGTCAGCATGTGCCTGGGAGAAGTAAATCAGACTCGTCTTTGTGTCTGCCTTGAGGAGAGAACCTGCCCATCACGAGGGTCTGTGTGAGACTGACCCAGCCAGGGGGCTGCTCTGCCAGGGGCTCATGGGGGGCCCCGTGCTCGCCGCTCTCGTGTGTGGGACAAATGGAAATGAAATATATTGTCTGTCAGTAAACAGGGCTGTACATGTCGTCAAGTTATTGAGGTTGGTGAGCTCATCCTCAGGACCCTCTCTGTGTAGAAAGCTGAGTCAGTTCCGGGCACGATGAGCTCTGGGGAAGGAGTGTTTCCCAGCACTGTTTAGGGAAATTTTATGGAGAAAGTAAACAGATACCTGACCCTAAAAACCTGCGGCTCCACAGCCTTCTGTCCTCACGGCAGCAGCTGGGGAAGATGATGATGCAGCAGAGGGGATCCATAAACCTCGAGGTGCTCCCACCAGTGGCATGAGATAAACACCAAGTCTCTTGTTCAGAAAATTAATTGGGTAAGAAAAAGGATTAATAGCCTGGCCAAACACCCCTCCTCAGTTGGGGTGTGTGATGGGGTCTTGACTTGTGGGATGGTGTCCTGGCTCTCAGGGATCGTGTCCTGACGAGCCTTCACTGCACGTGAGCTGCATTCCATGTCTCCTCAGGCAAATAGTTTCCTCAGGACTTCTCCCCCCCCAGGAGCTTTGGGGCTCCACTCTGTTGAGGAAACATCTTTGATCAGTAGAAATTAAACCAGGAAAATATTTTCCATTTGTGTCAGGATAAAAATGGCTCAAGCCAAGCGTGATTGATCGCTGAAAAAAAATGGGAGCAGCCCCCGTGCCGTTTCGGAAGGCTTCCCACTGTCCTTGCTTACAGTAAACACAGAATATATTTAGCTGCAGAGCCCAGCATGACACAGCCTCTTACTGCAATAATAGCAGCGACTTGTCTGTTTTCCTTTTTTTTTTCCTCTTTTCTAAGAAATGGGATTGACAGAGCTCCTGGGAAGCTGGTTAGGGGTTGCCTCATGGACTCACTGTGCCTCCTGCAATGCCAGTGTCTGTGTTTGTCCTTGTTTACCAGGTCTAGAAACCATGGGCTGCGGTGACTAACTGGGCAAACAGGCACTGGGGTGGCTGCAGTGCGTCCTCTGCGTGGCACCCACAACACACAGGCGCCAGTTACACTCTGCTCCTGGCATGACCAGGCACGTCTGACACCAGATAAACTATTCCCAGATGTTTGCCCACTTTCCCCTTGGACTGAGCATGTCCTGGGGCTCAGGTCTGGCCTTGGGTACGGCACCTCCGGGCCAGAGCCCAGCAGGAATGCTCAGGCAGCCTGGCACAGTTTTCCACACCTGGAAAGTCTGGCAGGAAGAGGGTCTGCCCTGACAGTGTGATCCCCTTGGATCCTGAAATGCAAAAGTGACTTTTGTTGTGTCCCAGAATCCCACAAACCTCTGTCCATCACTTGTGTCCCCGGTGGGGAGCTCAGGGCAGGGCTGTGGGCAGTGGGGCTGTCACAGCAGTTACTGCCATGGTCGTCATCCTCAAGCCACATCAGAAACCCATGTCAGGGCCTGTCTGTGGCTTGTTCCCACCCTGGTTTTGCCCCACACAAAGCTACTTATGTTCTAATGCCAACGTTTGAGTCTCTGGTTCCTTTATTTCCAGACAGCTCTAACGGTGCAGTGGAATACAAATGCTGGCCAGACACTGGGGATTTCAGGACTTTAAATAAAACCCCTTCCCAGAGGTCCCTTTGGGCATCTTTTATCTGGTGATGAAGGCTTTACCCTGACACCATTTCCCAGCACCAACCATCCATGGGAAAACACTGACAGTGGCCATGGCATCCATTAGAGAGAGAGGAAAGCATTAGATGGAGCGAGACAGGGACACTCTCACCCCAGGCAGACATGGTAGAGACCCTCACCTGCCCGATAAGGCTGGGAAGCTAAAACAGAATTCCTGGAGGTTACACAGGGAGCATGAATAAATCCGCTTCTTCCTGGCAGAGAGTTCCTCCAGGGCCTGTCCACTGCTGGCCCTGGGGACGGCAGGTCCAAGGGATGGGTCAGCAAAGAGCATTTAGGACCGAAGGACAGAGAAAGTAGAGAAGGATGATGCAAATGGCAGAACAAAAACAATGTTGGCAAGAGGTCCCTGCTGCACCAGGATTCTGTGTCCGTGTTGGTGGTCCTGGGCTGGGACAGTCCTGTGCCATCCTCTCTACAGTGATGGTTTCTCAATTTGTTCCCAAATCCTGGTCTGTATTAGGTGTAATTTGGCAGCTCCTCTCTCCTCTTCTGTCTGTGCCGTAATTAGCACTTTTTGCCTTGAGTCATGGCCTGTAATCATATCTGGTTTGCAGTCACCCTGCCAAGGTGAGCCCTTCCCCAGGCACAGATAAGCCTCTGCTTGTGCCAGGCTGAGTGTTCCGAGGAACACGGTGCTCCCAGCACGCACCAGTGCACTGGTAGGTCTGGGGCAAGTGGCAGCACCACAAAGGTAATGAAAGTAATTATTTTCTGTGCCTTCATGTTCCTCCCCAATGGGGAACTGCAAAGCAAACTTACTTGTTCTTAATAAATTGCTTTGAGATCTGTGGCCGAGGTGTGCAGGAGAGGTGACAGGGACTCATCTGTGGGGACTGTTGTCCTGGCTCCTGGCTGGTGTCCCTCCAGAAGAGCCCTGGGATGTTCCCTGGTCATGGTGCAGGGACATCTGGGCCACGGATGTGACAGCACAGGGGACTGGCTGCCTTTCCAGGGAACAGCAAATTGTTCTACAGCAAGCAAATTTAGTACAGTGGTGAGTGTCCCCGTCTCTCATGCGGGAGACTGGGGGTTCGATTCCCACCTGGGAGGCAGTGGTGCCTTTTAAGAGTTGGACTCGATGATCCTTGTGGGTCCCTTCCAACTCAGCATATTCTGTAAAATTCGGGAGTGTTCTCAGGAATGCAGCAGGTCTGGAGCTCCCCTCCAGCAGCACAATTGAAGCAGGAGTTGTGGGAGTTGCTTGGAAATAAACTCACCAGAGGATGGAGAAAGATGGGGATAGAAATGAGTAATCCTGGCACGGATCAGGAACAGAGGGAAAGAGGAATGGCAGCCGTGGCCTGGGCTAGATCTGTCTGTGGCTCCAATGGGACTTTCACGATGCAACAACAGCCCAGGGACCCTGAGATGGGGCTGCAAACTCCCAAACGCTTAAGGGAGGTTGACCATGAAATATTTTATAGCTTATGAACACTTGTAAGGCAGCCAGGACCCGGATAATGGGGGATTTTAATTACTTGCTCTTGATGGACGTAATAGTGTGCAGCAAACCACAAAGGGAAACCTGTGGCTGGAGGGGAGAATGAGATTGATCTATGCACAGCATGTTAAATCACTTAAATCATTCAGAGCCTCTTCTGGCCCCAGCTCCAGGAGCAGAGCCAAATATGATAAATAAGGTTGGGGTTGGGAAGTGTCTAGAATCCAAATGTTTGTATTCCTGTTCGATTCCAAATATTCATGGGGGAAAACAGCAGCAAAGCGTTTGGCAGAGTCTGCCCGAGGGCTCTGAGAGTCCCTGTGGAAGGGACTGGCAAAAGGGGCTGCCAGTGCTGGGGACAGCTCAGAAACTTTCACATGGATTTGTCACAGTGGAAGGTGACCTGGGTGAGACCTGGGCATGGCGAGGAGGGAACCAGAGGCCAAAGCGACTGAGAAGGACGGAAAGTCTGAGCAAACACTGTGGGTGGGATGACGGCCGCAGGCTGGGCACGGCCCCGGGAGCAGAGGGAGCCTGGCAGGCACAGCTGGGCAGGACCCAGGCCTGATGGGGCTCGGGGAAGTTTGGTGCCATTGAAGGTGTGCCCAGGTGAGGTCTCCTTCTGCCACCTGGACCATGCACCAGGCTTCTTTCTCCATCATACCGTGTTGGTCCAGCCGTCAGATACCAGGGGAGAAATCTCTGCTTAACAAACAAAATGGGATAACAAGGAGTCAGAAAGCAGGTGGACAGCCCAAAATGTGGCTGGGAAAGCCGTACCAGGCGGCTGGGCGGCTCCGAGCTGCAACTCCACAATGGAAACATGTGCCCCAGCAGCGCAGGGGCAGGGCCATGGCTCCACAGATAAGGGAGATTTCTTTGTAGGTGGCACCAAGTTGGGGCTGGAGCTGCTGCTCTAGATGTGGCCAAGGACTGTGACATCCCTCCTGCTTTTCCATCCACTCCCTGGCAGATATTGGTCCCAGATGACCCATCGGATGCTGCCAGGATCGATGAGATGGTGCAAAATTCCATTTTCACTTGTGTGAAGTCTGGTCAGACTGTGCACCCCAACCTTACTTTGCAGATGTGCCTCTGGGAGCTGAGATCTCTGGGGGCAACATCTCTGAAAGAGGGAGGAGGGTCTGCTATTTTATTGCTTTTCCCTCGCTGAAATAACATTGATTTTATTACAGAGCTGCAGAAATGGGCTTAACTCTGCCCAGTGCTGGGGTGGTGCTCGGGTGCCCCCCAGGCTCAGCCTGTCTCATCTGGGGTCTGTCTGAGAGTGGCAAAGCCTCAACGTTGTTGCTCAGGAAAGGTGATGAGTAGCTGTGGCTGGGCTTGTCCCACACGCCCTGTGCCCCCTGTGCCAGCTGACACAAACCTTTCAGGGAAGAGCAGGGCCTCAGCAGCCCATGGCAGTGCAGTTCCCACTGGCGGGACACAGCACAGATGCCAAGCACATGCTTATTCTCAAACACACCATGCCATTTTTAGGAACGGGCATAAATTATTTAAATGCCACGTGCTCCCAGTCAGAGCACACCTGAGACCTTAGATGTCTTGTGATCAATGTTAGACAGCAGTGGTTTGAAAACAGAGGGAAATCAAAGCTCTCATGGAGCAGCTGTCCCAGGCTGCCAGGAGAGCACATGGGAAAGGGCTGAGCCTCGCTGCGCATCAATATCTGGGTACTGTCAGAGTGGCAGGATCTTCCCTGAATCTGACTCTAAAAGAGCTGGAGATGATTAATTGTGAGCTGGCTCCAGCAGAGCATTTGGTAATGTGAACTCAGATGTGGGGAGCCCTTGCCATAACTTGCTGACCTGGGAATGCAGTGGCCTGTTTCTTTCTCTGTCATTTCTCAGGCACCTTCCTTTAGAAGCACTGAAGGTGAGCGTGACCTTCGGTTCAGGGAACTCCTTCGGCTCCCCAGAGCCCTCCAGCCTCTCTCTGATTTCCCAGTTCCCCTTTTCTCTTCTGAGGCAACGCAAATCCACCCTCCTGGCTCCTAAGGACCTGCCCCTGGACCCCACTGGCTGAAGAGCAGGGGCAGCATGTGCAGGGAAGGGAGTTTGCAGAGGGGAGAAAACTCACACATGGAGGGTCCTGTGGCCCTTCCTGGCACAGGAATTGCTGCTGCCCAGCAGCATTTGGGCATTCACAGCACGAGTGGAGGCCCTGCCTTCCCACAGTGCCAGCCTGCCCCAGCTCCCGCCAGTCCTGGCTGCATTTCTCACTTAGCTGGAGTGATTTTTTTTTTCCCCTGCTCCAAGTTTGCTGTTTTCCTGAAATGGTCTGAAATGTAATAGACCAAGACAATCATCAGGATGAAATACCTCCTACATGAAATATGCAGAAGCTATTCAGAAATGAAGATCAAGTGGAAGGAGGGCTGCCAGGCAAAGATTTAAAGGTGCTGACATGCTCCCGTGGGTTGTTTACTGAAGGCATCTCTGAAGCCCCAGTTTTAGGGCTGCATTTCAAAAAAGGGCACAAAATACAATTTAGCAGGAGCTTTAATAATTTAATCTGTGGTGTGCTGAGATTCTTGTTGCCCTTATGGGAACGATGCCTCATTTCAAAGGACCTTGACTCTCTTCTGGTAGTGCAGAAGGGGCACTGCCAGGGCTATTTTTGCACCTAGACACTGATTGAGTGTGAAACCTACCTCTGATGGCCATGCCAGCAAAACCTGGGCAGGCAAAATGGAGCCATATGGCCTGATTTCCCTAAAGATGCCAATTCCAAGGAATTTGTGCATTCTCTCTTGCTATAAATGGGCACCTTAGGCACCTGGCATTACAAAACAAGCTTTACCACTGCTCTTGGTGCAAGGTTCTGCCCACTTAGCCCAGCTTGGTGGGGTGAGGTGAGCCCATTCCTGCAGCCTTGGGCCAGGCAGGGACATTCTGGAGGGGTCTTGCTTCATCTGCCACCGTGGCTGTACCACAGGAGCCTCTATTCCCGGCTAACCCTGGGGACCAGGGTGGGTGTTGTTCTGCTGCAGGAACCTGCCGAGGGTAATGGGTTTCTCAGGGGTATTTTTCCCTTGCTGGCCCCTCGAGGAAGCCATGTGTCCCCATGTCCCCCACGGTTACACTGAGATTTAAGAAAGCCAAACCTGCGTGAACCCCAGCGTTGCAGCTTTTTGCCCCTGTGACATCCTGAGCCCTTAGTGAACCGGGAGCTGCAATGGAACAAACCATGAAGAGCAAAGCCCCGGATACCCCGAGTTTATCCCACAGCCCGGCTCCCTTCGCTCATCCGCATTCCTCTCTCGGCTGGGTTCCAGCGGCTCCAGCATCATTCCCGCGACGGGAGGGAGTTCCATTTGTTGGACCATCCCGGAGTAACTGTGGTCCAGCAGCAGGTGCGGGGGGAGAGGAGCCGTGTCCAGATACCCGAGGTTGATTGAGGCTCGCAAACCCCCCCACCCCAGTCCCTGTTCGTGTTTTGGTTTTCCTGCTGCCCCCTCCCCTCGTTCCTCGGCGTCCTGCGCCGCAGCCAAACGCGGGTTTCTGTCGCCACCTCGCGATGGAGAAGCGCTGGGATGTCGCGACGGACGCGGGGCCCGACAGGACGGGGTGGATCGGGGGAGCGCTGCTCTTTATTCGTCCGTGTAACCCACCCGTGCAGCGCCAGCCCCGAGGTGTCGCGGGGGACAAATGGGGCTGGGAGGGGACATCCTGGAGCCCTGCGACTATGCGCTTATCCCAGTGCCGTGGGAGGACACTGTGCCCATCCCTGTGCCATGGGAGGGTGCTGAGCTCACTGTGTGCTTTCTGGGGAAGCAGCAACGCTGTCCTCCCTCGCCAGCCCGGAGCATGTTCCTTGTGTCCCAGACGCGCACAGGTGGGAGCAGTTCTGCCGAGGGGAGGTTTGGGACCTCAGTTCGTGCATTGCAGGCGGACACCAGAGCCACCTGCCCCTCCTGCACCCACTTCGGGTAGTGCCTCGCCGACCCTGGCGGGGCATGTCAGGCACTTATCATCCCCTCCCTTGTGGTGTCCCTGATGCTCTTCAGGAAGGTGAAGATGTGGGACCCGCCGGTCCCTTTGTTCTCCAGCGCCGTCGGGGGTTTCCCCGCAGCGGGGCCAGCCCTGGTGCTCGGCTCCGCCTGCCCAGCCTTGGCTTTGGCTGCCGCGACAGAGATGTACTTGGTGACGATGGTGATGTGGCAGGACCTGAAGTCTGTCAGCACAGACACACAGCGGTTGAAGGCGGCACGGAGCCGCGTGTCCCTGGAGGACAGCACGTACTGCCGCAGGGATGGGGCACGGCGGATCTCCTCCACGAAAGCTCGGTGGGCCGGGGGCATGTAGTCCCTCATCCTGTGCAGGAAGGCGGCTGCAGGACACCGGCAAAGGAAGGAATAAGATAAGGGTAAGTGGGTTAAAGGCCCCTGATCCTCTCAGGGAAAAGCTGGCCTGGAGGAGCCTGCTGGCACGGTTTGCAGGGGTCATGATGCTGATGGTACCGGGAGCCTGCGCAGCTCCCTTCGATCCGCCTCCAATTAAGTAAGAAAGAAAACTTATATTAGGTCAGCACTCCATTAGGGTTGGTCTTAACCCTGAAAGACAGGTTTTAGCCCTGCTCCCTGCCTTTTGGTTTGGTTTGGGGTTTGTTTTTTTTTTTGGAGGTAGAGTGGTTTTGCTAATTTCTGGTAAGTGTTTCTGTTGTGGGCTGGACTAACATGGAACTCATATAAATGGATAAATCACTGGCAGGATGCTGGCACGCTCTGCTCCCTCATCTCTGGGTCCACAGAGAACTTCAGTAAAATGCTGACAGGCAAAAAGCAAAGTGTGTGCTTTGGGGAATTTATGACGGTGAGGAAACACCCACCAGAGCCTCGTTAATTACCTTCCTCCCCAAGGAACTGGGAGGAGCCTGGTCCCAGTCAGGCTCTGTGTCAGTGAGATGGGCACCTGCCCTTCTGGCTGGCAGAGCTGGCACAGCCATGGGAATTGCTCTGGCTCATCTCTTTCCCTACCCCTTGTTTGCTTTGGAAAAGGAAAAGCATGTGGCTTACTGCTGTCCTGGCTGTGGCGGATCCCCAGGAGCTCATCAAAGGCGTGCAGGACTGTGCTCTGTGCCGCGCTGCCCCCCGAGTACGCCAGGGGCTCCTCGGACACCCCTTCATAGATGAGCCCTTCAGGCATGGCAGGATTGTCCTTCCAGCTGAGCAGAAGATACAGAGGTCAGGCAGCAGCTGCGGACAGCGGCCTGTGAGAAAGGACTCTGGGCTGGCAAGATGGAGTGAAACCTTCCTGGCCCAGCCCATGGATCTCCTCCTTCTTGCCCAGCTGTGTCAGCCCTCCTCAAACAGGAGATAAACTTGGAAATCAAGTACTGCCACTGCCAAGGCGTGGGTGTAAGGCGAAACTCTTGATTTTCCTTTGCCAGGAGGTAGGGATTGTTCTCTGGGATCGCCACGCTCTGGTGAGCACCCTGTGGCATGGTGCTGGGACACACTGCCCTGCCTGGCTGCATCTTCTGCTCCAGCTTGGGAAAGTTTGTGTGAGCACAGCTGCCTCGGTGTGCCAGAGGGGAGGGGGCACTTCCCTGGGAAATAGTGGCACAACACCAATTCCTTGAGTGCCAGTGGCCATTCGGAGAAGCAGCGGGGGTAGAGTCACCCAAACACTTCTCCAACCCCCTGAAGTTTGTACTTTGGATTTTCATTTGCTCCTGTTGCTCAAGGTGATGTGTTTAAAAGCATTTAAAGGACAGAGACTGGGTCAAGCTGCCTCTGTTTATCTCGGCAGATAACAAGGCTGGGATGGGATTTCCTCCCTCTGAAGCTGCTGGTCCTGGGCAGGCCAGGAGCTGGCAGTGCTGGTGCCTCCCCGCCCTGCGCACCCTGAATCAGACCCTGTCAGCCCCCATCGTGCAGAAATGGAGACGTGCTCACTCCCAAATGAAGAGAAGAGCTATGATTTCAGGGAGATGAAGTGCCTTGACCTTCTGCAGAATGCACTGTTCTGTTATGCTTTTGGTGCTGACTGCTTGGGCTGCAGGAACAGATTTAGCAGAAACTGCAGAGAAAAATAGATTCATTATCAAATACCGGAATATTTTTAGTTCTCCCAGGCTTGTATTTATAGTAACCTTTACTAGTGGGAAGTTCTTATAAGCAGAAGGGAATTTAAAAGGCATGTTTTTCCAGGCTGATGACCATCAAGACGAGGTCAGCTTGGACAAAGAATGAGAGAAACATAATCAGGATGCATGGAGCCTTTTGACTTTGGGAATGCTGAGATATGCTGGAGAGAAATAAAAATAGAACTCCCTGAGCAGCCCCAGAGCAAGTGGTTTCAGATGCTGCAGCCCCACAGGGATGCTGAGGGATGGTGAATGTGCCATGCTGGGATCTCAGGGCTGTGGTTCTGCCTTGCCCGAATGGCTTTTTCACTCTTTGGGGAGAGAATTTGTTTTATTTTCAATTGACAGAATTGTAAAAGAGCAGCAGCAAGAGGCTTGTTAGGGATGTTTCCTTAAAGTTCAGTATGAAGTCTCTACTAAGCTTTGCAGGTTTGTGTAGATAGTGTGGAAGTAAAGAGAAATTATTTTTCTCCTGTCAAAACTGTTTGGTCAAGAGCAGGAATGATTCATTTCTAGCTGTTGTGGCACAGTCTTGGGGGTGAACGAAGTGTGGTAAGGAGAGAAGCTAGAGAGGAGCAGACCCCAGCCCTCAGCCAGAGTTCATGCCCAGCAGATCCAGTGCTTGGAAACTCGCAAAGGACAGGATCATGGCACTCTCAGGAGCATTACTGCCCTGTCCCATCTGTTCTGCCTCTTCCCAGCACATTCCCAGCTCTCCCGGCCTTGGGAGCTGCCAACACAGTGGTTCTGAAGGGGAACATGCTGCACTTACCCAGAGAGAAAGATCCGTATCACAGCATAGAACACTGCTGGGTCCACATGGTCTAGGAGGAAATCAATCAGATCAGAGGTGACTGGCAGTGGCACCAACACGTGAGATGGGCTGCAGCGTGTGCAGGACCATATGGACATGAGCTGCCTGCCAGCCAGGGGCTGCTCTCACCGTGCATCTGCCTCAGCGCCTTGCTCATGGCCTCAATGGCCCCTGCCAGCTCCTCCAGGGCTCCCTGCAGGGTCTCCTCATCCCGCTGAAGAATGGCACGAAGGGCCCAGATGATTGCCTGTGAGAGGAGAGGAGGAAGAGCACCAAGTGATGAGGGGATGAGAAGTCTGTGTGCAAGGGCTCTGGACACTTGCTGCCACCCACACCAGCTCTGCCTCCTCCCCAGTCCATGTGCAGGGGACAGGGTCACCCCACGGGTGCACCTGCGGGCACTTCCCAGGTGAGCAAAAAGCCCCAGGACACGGTGGCACCCACCTTAATGCCAGGCACAGCCGCCTTCTCAACCAGGAGGGTGACGAGGATGAAGCCCCGCAGGCTCTCTCCCCCTGGCAGTGTGATGATGGTGTCCAGGTTCCTGCATGGAGTGGCCAAGGAGATGGATTAGGGTTGTGGCTCAGGATTTCCTGCACACCACAGGAGCTGCTGAGCCCTTGGAGCAAAATCCTCCCAGGCTACAGAGCCTCTTATCTGCACCCTGGGCAGAGAGAATCTGGCACAGAGCAAACGGGGAGCAGGGCTGCTCTAGTTTAGAGGAACCCACTCCTCTCTCCATGCCCTCCCCATGGCACAGACAGAGCAGCCCATGGTTCCACACTGTGCTGTCATTGCAGTGGCATTTGTGAGACTGTTTTTGTTATGTGGCACATCAAGAGAGGTTCAGCCTGAGCAGAACCCTGCAGTGCCGAAGAGCTGAGCCAATCCAAACAAAACCAACACCATTAGAAAATAAATGAGCATCTTAACTACTTACTCAATTTCCAGAGGCCTGAAGGCGTTCCAGTTATGGCCAAGAAACACATGAAAAAAGCAGGAGAGAGAGAGAAGTGTTATAAACTGTTCTAGTGACAGGCTGTGCTCTGCAGGGAATAGAGGAGCTGTCCCCAGGGCCTGCTCCCAGAGGCACCCATGTCCCCACAGGGTTCCCGTGTCTGCCCCTCAGGCCAACCCCAGTGATGGTGGGGTTCAAGGGGTTTTGGCAGAGCAGGAGCAGTTTGGGTACTGTCTGTCCCCGGCACCTGCTCATCCGCCGCTGCCCGACCGCGGGAAGAGCCGCGCTTGGTCCGCTGGCATTTGCCTGTTTACCCGTTGGGGTCCTTCCTCCTCCAGTTGGCCAACACAAAGTCTGCGTGGCTGAGGATGGGCGGGAGGCCCAGGGCCTTTGAGACCTCCCAGTAGGGGACAGCCAGATTTCGGGGCAGGACCTGGATGGCACAAAGCACAGGGGAAGGCTGTCAGGCTGCTGGAAGGTGCCCGTGCGTGGGCACCAGCAAGGCAGGAGGGGTCATGCTCCCGCTGCAGCCACAGGAAAGGGGCATTGCTTCCATGGGATGAGTTTCATGGGAGCAGCATCAGCCCCCAGATCCCGAGGAGCAGCAGAACTTGCTCTGCACTGCCTTTACCTGCACAGTGCCCTCCTCGCCCTCCTGCCAGACATAGCCCATGGTGATGAAGCTGAGCACCAGGTGTGCCAAGTGCAGCTCCTCACGTCCTCGGAGGTGCCGGGCGCTCAGCTGCGGAATCTGCCAGGGAAACCCTTAGGAGCAAGAGGCAGAGCTGGCAATTCCAAGGGCTCCAGCGGTGGGGGGCTGCCCCACCAGCTGGGGTGAACCCTCCTAAGTGCCTCTCCCTGCCTTCAAGCCTCCCTTCCCACCCTGCCCAGCAGGATTTTCTCCTGCTCCACTTTTGCTGGTTTGTGAGCAGGGACAGTAATCCACAGGATTTTCCTCAAAAAGGCATCCCTCTCCTTGGTGCTGGGATGCCTGTGGGAGCAGCTGATCCCCGGGTGCCAGAGGGGTCCAGCCTGGCCAGGGGACTCAAGGAGCACCTGGGTTCCTTGATGGGGAGCGTGGCTGGGAAGAGACATCTCTCCTGACATCTGGAGGGCCCCCTGCTCTCCCCGCTCCCGCCCTCACTTGCGTCACTGGATTTGCCTCGGGAGTTATTTCTGAGCTGATGTTAATTAAGGCTGTGCTGTCGCCTGGTGTCAGTCCTGGCTCAGGACACATCCGTGCCGCCGGGTTTCCTTCCCCTGCGTTTTGCGGATGCTGCGATGCCAGACCAAGGTTTGAGAGGACTCCAGAGCCAGGAAGAACACGGTACCTGGTGAACCCGTGAGCGGAGTCGGTGGCTCTTGATCAGCTGGGGCAGCTCATGGGCGACTTCCATCCAGGGGCCGTAGGGTGCCGGTAGCTCTGTCTTGGTGGAGAGAGGTAGAGGGAGGGCTGTGAAGGTGGCCAGGCTCCCAGCACCCACCCAGCCTTGCACATCACGGCTGATGACTCGTGTCTGGTTGTCCCCTCCTGTAACACGAGGTCACACGATCTGCCTGGCCCCGCACACTCCCACTTTGGGAACAGGGGGCCTGCAGGGTGACTGCTCTTCTTGTGCTCCCCAAAATCCTGTGGAACCAAGGCCAGTGTGCAAATAGCAAAGCTCTTTCTCCTCTCCCCTGTGCCACTTGCTGCAGCCACTTTCATTCATTTTAAAGCGACGGGTTTGTCCTATGAAGCTACTTGTGCCAAATTACGTAGCACCTTCTTCCTCACTGCTCTTTGCAGGCTGTTAAAGCAAAACGCTAAATCAACCCCCCTCCAGAAAGCTGCTCACAGCCCCTTTAATTTCCTCTCTGCCTCCTGTAGCATGCAGATGGGGAGGCATTGCCAGCTCCTACCAGAGGCTTGGGAAGCAGGAAGCCAAACTCCTCGGAGACCTGAAACCTGCTCAGCGCCAGGGGCAGCGGGGGCTCCTCCGTGCCATCGCCAGCCTCCATTGCTGGACACTGGCCGTGGGGTCTGGACATGCTGTGGCCTGGCTGTCCACTGCCAGTATGTGCTGAGCCAGCGCTGAGTGTCCTGGCAGCAGGATTGGACCTTGTCCTGGGGGGAGCCAGGGCCTGGCTGCCCAATGGCCAGAGGGGCTGAGCAAACACGGGTAAAGGTTGCAGATAAGGCTTTGTCGTGGAGCAAACATTGATCTCTGTCCCTGCGGATGCCCACCTATTTGGGAAGGCCCTCACCATGCGTTGGGGCTGTGAGTAGTAGGGCAGGGTTCCCGTGGCTGGGCGTCACTTGGGGAGTCCAGTGGGTCCCCAACATCCAAGGGGGATTGGCAGGATGCTCTGAGAAGGGTCTTCTCAAAAATCAGCTTTCTGAAGGAAAATGAGCATCATGAGTGCTGCCTGTGCAGGCAGAGGCCAGGGCTGGAGGCACTGTGGGTGTGTGGGAAGGGAAGGGCTGGGTGGTACAGACAGAGCAGGTGTCTCTTTGGGGTGCAGGTCTAAGGGCACTGCAGGAAACATACACTCCACACACCCAACAAAGGTGACATCCTTGCTGTCAGCACCACAATCAGAACACAAGGAGGTGGCCTTCCCTGGTCCCCAGCCCCAAGGGCTGTGGGGTGCACACATCCACAGCCATGCAGGAGATGTGCACTTCAGAGGCAGCCACAGCACCTGCCCCATCCCCGCAGGACAGTCCCCAGGGTCAGGCAGCTTCACAGCCCTCACAGATGGAAAAATCCCAACCACCACCATTTGCCTGTGGAGAAAAGGGAACCATTGGAGCAGCTGTGGCCCCTCAGCCTGGAGAGCAGGATTAACTCTGACAGAAACCAACGACTACATAAGCATAAACCCATGGAAAACCAGCCACAACACCGGCTTTGCCAAATGCCTTTAATTATTGTCTGCGGTGCTGCCCCAGCTCCAGCGCTGGATCCATGTCTGTCTTCAGTTCTGAGTCCGGCTCCAGGTCTGTCGGCAGTTCTGGGTCCAGCTCTGCATCTGGCTCCAGGTTCAGCTCAGTGTCTGGCTCCAGCGTCTTGTCCGTGTCCCGACTGACGCTGTGGGGAGACCTGGAGCAGTGCCCCAGCCCTGACTTGACTTGGGGAGCCTCTCAGTCCCTCAGGGTCACCTTGGCCCTGGGGAATGTCCTCATGTCCCCCCTGGGAATCACCCTGTACACCCCGAGGAAATCACCTCATCCTCTCCCCTCCCCGGGGATCCCCTCAGCCCTCTTGAGGAACACCATGGCCCTCTCCCACATCCCCGTCCCTCTGAGGATCCAGCCCCCGGCAGGGTCACACTCACCCCTTCGTGCCCGGTGGCTGCTGCCCTTGGCACCTGCCCAGCACCTCGTGCTGCAGCAGGATGAGGCTGACGGCAGCGGCGAGGACAAACAGAGCGAGGCTGGAGCCCAGCACCAGCCAGGTCAGCTCCTCATCCTCCAGCACTCGCTGCAGAGGCAGGCCTGGCAGGAGATAGCCCAGTTGGGCACAGGGCACTGCTACCCCTGCCCACACCATCCCTCTGCCACTGCCTGCACTCACCTCCCTCCATCATCTGGTAGCCGCTGTCCACACTCCCGCCCCAGTGGGGTCCCCTCATCCGGCAGTCGGGGGGCTTCCAGCCCGAGTGGCAGTGACAGTTGCCCTTGTTGTTGCACACCTGGAAGGCCCAAAGGTGGGGGGTACAGGTGTGCAATGAACTCACACAACCTGCTCCCCCCTCCAGCTCCCCCAGCCCCCGGGTGAACTCACGCCGTGGCCGTGGCACTTCACAGCACTGTTACAGTTGTACCTCAGCACCGAGTGTGGGTGACACGTGTTGTTTATACACACCTGGGAAAAAACACAGCAGCTCCAGCACAGTGCTGCCTCACTCGTGCAGCACTTGGCTTATCAGGGTATGGCTCAAAAAGGGAGGAAAACACGCTATTTAAAAAAAACCAAACCACCAACCTAAAAGACCCCCCGCAACAAAGAAGCCACAGTTCTGCCCTGGGTCTGGATCATGTCTTTTACTCACATCCCACCAAGCATTTAATGCAACATTTGCATGGTTTCAGAGTGTTTTTAAATATCAAGCACATCACTGCAAGGAGCAAGTTCTAAAACCTTGTTAATATTTACAGTTTATATCTGTCATTTCGAGATGATTACAGAATGTTTGCTCACCCTTCCTGAGCCACACTTTGTCCCTGGTGGAACCAGAAGTGGATCCAGAAGTGCTGATACATTCAGATAATTCATGGAGACACACACATGGTCCTTCACTCGGGCGTAAATCACGGCAGCAGCAGCTGATTGGAAGGGGTGGCTGGACGGGTATGTGCAGATTAACTTCCCACACCTGAGATTCCTGGAAAGTCAATTTGCACAGGCTGTGTCACGCACACATAGACATGTACTGCCTGATGAACACTAGAATCATTCAACAGTGCATCCTGGGGCAAGGTGAGAAAATATTAGCAGGGCTGGGAAGTCCAAGAGAGGATCTGTGACATATTGAGAGATGCCAAAACAAAGGGAACTATTTATTGCTTCACTAATCTCACTATAAACTGGAGTCTCGACACTTCCCTTGATTGTCCAGTCCCAATTAAACACACATTTTGGCGGAGCCAATGCTCCATTCACAATGTACCTCCAATCACAGGGTTGGTATCCTAGCCTTGTCTTGAATCCACAGTGCCCAAACCTGTCCCGCTGGCTGTTGATCTCCTCGTAACAGGCCACAGGAGCATTCTTTGAATCTAAAAGGTCAGCAATATGTAATACATAGTTCAAAAGAACACAAAGTGGCATACTATAACAACTTAATTTTTCATCATTTTAATTAGAGAAAACATGCCTGCCTCTGCCCTGCCAAACCCCCAGCAGTCTTGAAGCCCAGCAATCAGCAAGGGAGTAGCAAATGGGGGTAGTTCTCTGACTGAGTTTGCCCACAGGTAATAATTTGCTTTTTGTTGTTTCCACAGGCGGACTTCATTAACCAGAGCCAAAATGGAGCTTGAAACGCTTTCCTAATGCTGTGCCCTCCCCTCCTGGTGCCCCACTCTGACCTGGAACCAGTGCATTGAAGAGCACAGATACAAACTGAGCATCGTCATCCTGCGGCCAGCCCTGTCCCCAGGCAGTGCCAGTGTCACCAGTGCCACCAGCCCAGCCTGTTACCTTTCCCGTAGAGCCGCTGGCACTGCAGGTCCAAGGACTGGCAGTGGCCCTGGTAGCAGTAGCCGGTGCCGTGCTCGCAGTCGTGCCCATCATGCACATACATGTCGGGAGGGCAGGAGGCGGAGGAGCCGCTGCAGAACTCGGGCAGGTCACACTGGGTGTCGGCGGCCGGGCGGCACAGCGCGAACTTCCGCTTGAACTGGAGGTGAGGAAGAGCTCTCCATCCTCACGTCCCCACCAGCCTCAGCCCACACCACCCCTCCTGATCCCCCCCTGAGGCACTCGGGTCACCACATGGATGTGACACTGCCCATGACAGTTCCCCACCAATATTCTCCCCCCCAGGGTTTCCCAGGAATCCCAACCCTGGGAGACCTTTGCCATTGCACGGCAGGAAGTTTGGCTCCATCCCTCAGCATGGGAACATACTATTTCTCCAAAAATAAAGAATGATTTTGTGATAATTACAAAAATGTGGCTTACGTGACAACCTCTACAACATAGCCCAGAGGAACATTTTACTCCTGGCTTAAACCGACACGTTTTAGTGCAGCATCTGTCCTTCAGGCACTCCTGGGGAAACATGGCAAACCCACATTATTCTACTTTTCTGTACCCCTGAGGTTCTGCTCTCCCTCCTTCTCCCCAAAAGCCTACATGTGGTGGACATTACTGAGCGTTAAAAACAGGCAAAGCTGCCACCAGATTGTTTCCGTGGTGGCAACAATCTCAAACCCAACATCACCTTTCTTGAGCTGCCCCCTCTTGCCGCGGGGCCCTCAGTCTCAAGGGTTCGTTATGCCACACATACCCACAGCACAAAAGCATGGATTTAGCCAGGGTTCCCACGGCACACACCTCGGCTGTTCCGCAGTCACACTGCTCGCCCCGCTCCACCACACCATTGCCGCAGACGGCCGAGCCCCGGGGGGACCGGCGGGTCAAGCGAGGTCTCTTGAAAAGGCACGTGCCTCTGCCCTGCTTCAGGAAGGCCTCAAAGTCCCTGACACTGCAGTTGCTGAAGGTTTTTGCCCCACTGGAATGTCTAAAATGAAGCAATTATAGATTTATGTGTTACACGTTCAGCATCCCTTGCTCTCTCCCTTGCAAGTCAAGGGCTCAGATGTCGGCACAGGGCACGATGGCCCCGGGGGTCTGTCAGTTCACCTGATCCAGAGGTCATTGTTAACAACAACTGAGAAATGTGAGCACCTTTATTTTGGAGAGCAAAGGTCTCTTTTGCCAAATTAAGCATTGAATTGTTATTTATTCTTTTTTTCCTTCTTAAAGTAATAGAAGTTATTTCTGCCCTGAAAGGGTGTTCAGGCATTGGAAGGAGCTGCCCAGGGAGGTGGTGGAGGAGTCACCATCTCTGGAGGTGTTCAAGGGACAACTAGACATGGCACGAAATGCTCTAGTCTAGTTGATGAGGTGATGATCAGCCAAAGGTTGGACTCAATGGCCTTGGAGGTCTTTTCCAGCCCAGAGGATTCCATGACTCCATGATTCTAATTTGTTGCAATTTTTGCAATGGAATGACATTGGTTGAGGATGTCTCTGACATGTAACTGTCCCCCCACAGCCCAGCGACAGGAACAGGCCCAGCCAACTCACAGTGCCTCGGGGCTCATGAGGCAAACACGCCCAGAACAGCTGCAGGCTCGGGAGCCATCGGGGCTCATGCCCAGGCTGCGACCCAGCACTTGTGCCAGCAGGACGGAGAAGGACTCCAGCGTCACATTCCCGTGGTACTAGAGGGAGGAAAGAGTCAGGCTGCCAGAGCTGAGCATTCTTTGTGGAGACCCCTGCTCTGGACATGGATGGTCCCACCATCTCTGGGTTCACAGCCATGTGGGCAGGTGGGGGACAGGCAGGGGACAAGTGGGACCATACCAGGGCCACTGCGACACCAGCATCTCTCTGACAGGCCTTTCCCAGAGCTGTTGCACCCACGGATGCTCCTTCATCCCTGTACCTGGAACAGTGGTGTGTTTACTGCTCATCCAGCCCAGGACACCCCGTCATTGTGGGGAATTCTGGGTCTGTACAGTCCCCTCCAGTGTCCCCAAATGTTCTGTATGGGCAGGGGGCTGATGTCCAGTGCCAGGCAGGGACAGGGGCTGCAGAGCCTCTCCTCAGCTGGGGCAGGTGGGATGGGACAGATGGCACCACCGTGGTGGCTGGCTGGAAGAAATACTTCCAGGATATTAAAGAACTAGTAATTACATTTTTAAAAATTGCTTTTCAAAAAAGAACTTGTAACAGGAGTCTTTATAGTTCAACCTGTATTGGTTTGACTGATTTCTGCCAGGCAACCTTTAATGCTGAGGACACTTTATCTTACCCTAAGAGACAAGTGATGTCGTGTGGCTGCTGCACCAGAGACAACTGTTTCCACTGTAAAAATTGCTTCAGAAGGTCATCTGTGTCCGCTGCTGTCAATATTTTATCCTCTGCCCACAGCTCCAGAGAGGACAGCACAATGGTGACGTTAAGTGGATTAAACACCTGAAAGCACAGGAGAGGAAACATTTGCTCACACACCTTCCCTTTGCACAAAGCCACCACTCTGCACACAAACACTTGGGAAAAGCCAATTGCTGCTGTCAGTCCCTCAGTGATAGGTGTAGCCAAAAAGAATGAACACACCTGAAAATAAAAATGCAAGGCAAGAGGCCCAAGCCAAAGCCCAATAACTTCGCAGGAAGGCATTAAGTAAGGGGTTTGGGAATAATTTCTCTTTACACACCTGAACCATAACAGCACCAGTGGAGCAAAGAACAGAATTGGAAGTTGCTTCTAAGCACCCGAGAGGAAGCAGCTTAATTGGATCATCAGTGAGATCAGGGATGTGCTGCAGGGAGAGGGGAGCAGCCCAGAAGGCCTCAAAATGCTGGGTTTGGCTGCCCTAAGGTAAATTGCCTGTGTTTCCGTACATCTGCACAAGATGTGGCCACTACACAGGGAAGGATGTTCTTTTCCAGCAGACTGACATGTGCGGAGGAAAAACCTTCTCAGGAAACCTGGAATATTTTGCATAATCTCCTCCTAAACTCAAAAGCAGCCGGGAGAGGGGTGACCACTGCTAACATCACACCCCCCCTCGCCCATCTTACTGCAATGCAAACCAGATTTTAAAACTCACACTGTTGACTAGATTGAAAGCCTGGATTATCATCTGCGTGGCAGCATTCGAGTCCAGGCTCATGTACTTGTACTGAAAAACAACCCAAGAGGATGTAAGTGCAGGTGAGGCAATTACCAGAGTGAAGCAGAACAATATTGAAACACTGAAATGATTCCCAACACCCAGCCATGAAGACGTGAGCTGCAAATTTGCACTCCTTTCCTACAAAATCCACAGTACACGTAACTTTTCAATAGGAATAACTAATCCATGTAAAAGCTGGGAAATGGCACCATTTCCAGGCTCGCAGAAGTCAGGCAAAGACAAGGAGAAAGCGTCTGGCACAGACTTACCAAAGCCTTGTCCAAAACCACGTGAACTGTGAGGTATTTGGGAGACTGTGCTGAGGCCGAGAGAGGCTGAAAGGGAAAACAGGTTCCAATGAATATTCTCGCGTTCTTTGTCACTTCACTGCTGCTGTTTGCTGGGCTACTCATCTCCCTTCAAAGCTTGTGTCCAACTGTCGGCCAAAGCTTTCTGAGGGATCAGGCCCCTCCTTGTGGGATGGGGACAACAGGAGCTCTGTGAGAACCAGCATCACTCACCTCATCATCCCCTTGGGCCTCTGCCACCATCTCCTCTGGCCCTCCCTCAGGGGGGCTGTGGGCCAGGAGGGAACCTTCTGTCTCACCCTCGCTCACTCGATACACGAGGTGCTGGAATGTTGGGGAATGGTCCAGAGGCTTGATCCCATAGCTGATGTTCTCAAACTGCAGCAAGCCCCTGCCAAGGCAGTGACACTGGTCATTTACCCCTGGCACTGCCTCCAGGACATCCCTGGGCTCCCTGTGGCAAAGACCCAGCAGCACAGGGACGTGGTGGGGCATTACCTGAGCCCCGAGCAGGTGCTGAGGGTCACTGCTGAGCTGGGGAAGCCGTCGATGTACCCCCAGTAGTGGCAGCTCCCCTGCAACACAAGAGGACAGGGAGTCCCGTCTGTGGCTGGGAAGGCAATTCCCTCACCCCCGTGCTGTGACATTTAGGGTACAAACACCCCAAAGCAAGGCCAGATTACCTTGATGAGGGCTGGATCAGGGGGCAGAGAGCCCTGCTCGCTCGACGTGTAAATCTGGAAATCATCAGACAAAAAGGCACTACAAGATAAAAGTGCAAAGCGAAGCACTTAAACAGCATCCGTTACCGTGAGCTTCCTGAGCCTCCTGCAGGTCCTGCAGCCACCAGGGAATGGGGCAGTGACTGCCAGAAGGGGCAACATCAGGGCCAACTCACTGCTGCTGCTGCAGGTGGATGGTGTACGGCCTCCCCTCGATGTCCAGGGTGTAGGACACCGTGTCCTTGTGAACGCAGAAAAGTAGAGAAGGGGAGAATGAGGAAGCTGGAACAGCACAATCCAAACTACACCCCACTACTGAGGATGTGTGCAGAGCGGGTGCAGCGGCAGTGCTGGCAGCTCCTTTGTGGTGACACCACTGCAGCTGCCTGCACATCTATACCCCCACGGCCCTCCTCTGCAGCTGAAGACCTCACTTCCCCCTCTCTTCCCCTCCCCACCAGAGCTCCCCAGCACCGTGCCTGCTGCCTCCTCACCGATCCCGTCGTGTTCGCTGGCAGCTGCTGCGGGATCGTGATCTGGGACCGAAACCGCCGGCCCAGAGGGGACAGAGACCCCCATGGCTGAGCCCAGACCGGGTGGGTGGAGGGCACGGGGGGTCCCTGCCCAGCCTCATGCAGCAGCTCAAGGAGCAGCACGAGCAGCAGCGGTGGCATTGGACAGAGTGGCCCCAGTGCCAGCCGGTAACGGTCCCAACAACCCACCAGTAACTGCCCCCCAGTAACGGCCCCTCTCTCCCCTAAAGCAGAGGCTGAGGCAGAGCGTTGTACAAAACTGGCATCTTTATTGCTCATTGGGTCCATACAAAGGGGTTGGGAACAGCCCTTTGGCCAGAGCCTGGTGTGGGCTGGCTGTGGAGATGAGCTCTGGACCCGCCCGAGGACAGGTATCCGTACACTTTACAAAAGAGAGTCAGTAGTCATCTTCAGTGTTCAACACGAAAAATTGGAGCTATTTCCTGTCCATGGGATCCCTTCTAAAACCACATGTCCCTGCCCTCCACAACTGTGGCTATTCCAACGCTCACGCTGCGAGTACAAGAACTCTTTGTCTAGTAAAGGCACCGTTTTCAGCATAGTTTAGTTCAGACACACAGCGTCACACACAGTTATGTACATGTCTCTGGATGACTTCATTCCCTGGATCCCCTCCTCAGTCCCCATCCCCCAGATGGGGCTGGAGATGGGCCACATCCAGCTGCAGAGCTCTTTGTGACAGACAGACAGACGGACAGCCAGCCCAGGCAGAGCAGGACACAGCAACATCAGGAAGCGACTGATTATCTTAGAACAAACAGGAGACCCCCACCAGTACAGCTGATGAAATCCTAGGTGACATTTTACAGACTTTTAATGGTGTTATAAATCTTAGTCTAAGTTTACGGGAAACCACAGGAGTTCAAGTATTTTATTACTGCACACACTATACATATATATTTATATACGTATACACAGAGGAAAAGATGATTTTTTAATTTTTTTTGGCAATATTAGGGGGATTTTACAGATTGAGCTGCGCTTATGGCAAGCACAGAGTAGAAGAGCCCAGCACTCTCTGACCACAACATCCAGCTTCTACCCACAGCACCACAGGATCATGATCCACACACAGCTCCTTCTCCTCTCCCTGCACACTGGATGCTGAGCAATTCTGCTCAGGAGGAGATTCAAAACCCAGTCTAGCCCATGGTGCAGGAGCAGAGGGTGGTCTAGTCTGACATAAGGCGACCTGAAAGCATCCTGGCTGACACTACAAAGGTTTGGGCACTAAAAGAGAGGTCGCATCAGTCACCAGGTTCCTGTTTGAAGAAGCTCTGGTGGTCCAGGCAGACACTTCCCGCTTCCCAGTGTCCTGCAGGGACTGCTGCTCTGTCTTTAGACCTGAATTAAAACCCAACAGCACCCCATCTTTTAAAACCAGAATACGGCCGTGTCTTCTCGTACCTTTATCTTCACTGCCCATTCATGTATTAGTGGGAATTAGTACAGAAGTCTCATTTAGCCACCCTCCTAATTAAAAAGCATTAAACTCAGTGCTCCTATAGCACAGCTTAGTGTCAGCATGGAATTAAGAATTTAAGTGCATTATTACGCATCTATAAACATATATACATGCATAAACATGTTTAAAATATCTCTCTTCCTCTGAAATAGTCCACTGAGACCTCATTCCACATGTGCCATCAAGGTGTACAAGGGCAACACTTTCCAGTCCATGCAGAGTAACTGTAAATCAACTGACCAGATCTCCTGTTTTGCAAGTGGGTTGCTCTGATTCCTCACCACACAGTCAGAGATGACACCAAACCGGATAATTTCCTTAACGAGGCTCGTGGCAGAAACGGGGAAACCCGGAGCGACTCCCATGTGCCGGATTTCAGGACTATTTCCCTACAGGCTGCTGCACTCCCACTGCCAGCCCGGCTGCAGTGGCAAAGCTTGGACAGAGTGACGGACGGGCCGGGTGTTTCAGTCCCTGGTGCTTTGGTCGAGGTATTTATTCAGTGTGAAGTCCTACATTCCTGGTATGCATCTCTCATTTGCCCTGTTCCGGGCTGCTGCAGGAGGCTGCCGTGGGATGCCAGAAGGGGAACTGCAATTTCGGCTCTGTGGCAGCAAACAGGTCAGCTCACACGAAGGCCCCAAGGAAGCCAAAAGCTATTTGGGAGGCAAAGGTGCCGGTCGGGCAGGGAAATAGTGTCCCTGAGGTAAACATTTCTGCGGCGGCGGTCCCTGAGGTACAGCCTTCTGCTGCGGTGGAGGCGGCCTGCAAGAGGACACAGGAGCTGCCATCAGTCAGGGGGGCTGCACCCCCCCACCCACACCCCCCACCTGCCAGCAGGACACTCGGCCACCAAGCCATGACCACTGCCAAGATCCCCTGGCCACCAAGCTGTGGTCACTGCCCAGAACCCTCAGTCACCAAGCTGTGGTCACTGCCCAGATCCCCTTGGTGGCCACCACACCACTGCTCCCAATCTCAGCCTACCTGCTAAGACTCCATTGGAGCACACCATGATCAGACTCTACCTTCCATTGCCTGAAACCCTCAGTGATCCCAGCTTGTTAAAATTCATCTTTTCTCCTAAAATCACTTAAAGACCCCCTCAAGTGCCCCACCAACACGAGCTACGTTAAGGAACTCCCTATCAGTACCCAACACTTCCTGGACCCATATGTGCCATGGCACAGTGTTGCATCTCACAAGCACAATCAAAAAGTAAGATGAAAAGTAAAAAAAACCCAAAACTTTCTGTTCAAAGCAATGAGAAATGATCCTGCACTTGGCCATAACATTCACGAATCAGCAAAACGGCAGATTTCAGAGTAATTGCTTTTTAAACTGCCTACCTTGAGAGACCTTTCACCCACCTGTGAGCAGGGCTGATGTGCCCCCACAGTGGGGCTGAGCCTCATTCATCACCACGGTGGGTAATGGCCCAGCAGATCAGGGTGAAGGAGAAACTTCCACCCTGCCCAGTGCTCCTGGGGATGGAGGCCAGGACAATAAATCCCTTCGGTGCCACTGCCAAGAGGGGTTTGCAGGAACCCACTCACCTGCTGGGCAGCCTCTGCTGCGCTGGGTACTGTGGTGGTGGGTAGTAGGGCTGGTGGAAAGCCTGCTGAGGGTGCTGGTTAACTGGGTAAGCTGGGACAGGAAAGGTGTTGGGATCCATATCCTGCAAAGAAAATGTAATGAGAATGTGCATACATTGCATGTGGGGAATTGACACGTTTGTGCCATTAAGTGATATTCAAGACCACTTGAAAACCAGCCTGGCAACACTGGAGTTGCTCTTTCCTCTGAGAAACTCAGTAGGATGAAGACAGCAGGCTGAGAAAACACCATTTTCAGAAATGAAGAAGTCACTCTGAAGCTTTGATTTGGGAAAAAATTATACAGACTGCCTTCATCTGCTACTTGAGAGTAACAAAGTTACAAAAAGCAGGTGATTCCTACCATGGGTACAGCTCTTGGAGCATAAGGCATGCCATGGGAGAAGCCTCTGTGCTGGTAGTCCCTGGGTTCAGCGTTTGGCTGAGGAGGAGGTGACTGAAGTGACCTGAAATCCAACAAATATAGACTGTGTGAGCACATAATCCACACACAGTGACTGTGCAGGTCATGAACCCAGGCACTGTGAACATGGATTTGTACTCCCTTAGCACACATCAAATGTCAGGAAGATAATATTGACTACAAATCTAATGAACAACAACCCTTTTCCTGTTTAGGAGTCCGAGGTAGAAAGGAGAAGGCACTCACGAGTGGCAGCGGGACATCATCCTCCTGAACCATCGCTTCAGCCTGTCTCTCTTCACGAAGGCCAGAGCAGCAGCTACGAGGAGTGGGAGCACCAGGAAAAAGAACACCAGCAGCCCGTCCCGCAGAGAGGTGTCCTTGTCTAAGGAGAAAAAATCATGGACAAGAAATAAGTCTTACATAGGAATGAATATTTGGTAGGATTGATTCTACAGCTTTTTTTCCCTTTTTCATAGAAGAAAAACAAAAGAGTCCAGTAAGACTGCAAGATATATGCCCAAATAAATTTTCTTCTGTTTATCTTTTCACAGGGATTGTCTGGTCAGAGATGAAAGAGCTGTACATGACACAGTACCCTGGACTACAACAGCATATTGAATTAGGAGATCAAGCCTCATTTTTCTTGACTGTGAAGATCTTGCAATAGAGGAAAACAGAGCTTCTGCACTTTGGACTGATCCTAAATCTTCCTCTTCAATCATTGTTTGCTGTAGGCAAAGAACTCGGGTTCCTAGCAATCCCTACCTTTTTATATGCAGTAATATCTTCCCTGCAGACTGTACTAAAACAGCCTTTCCCTTTTTTTGTTGGACGATTTGAGGGACCTGCCCATGCTTCAACACGATTCCTATTGCATCACAGTGTCTGGCTGTCTCCTAACTCACACCATCTTCTGAAAAACAGCCTTGCAGCTCCCAGAAGCTACATATTACAATCCCACCTTTCTATACTCCAAACGGACACAGCACAAGTTTCCTCCAAATTATATCGCTTGGCTTTGGCTTCCTATTTCATTTTCAAACCCTCAGCAAAGAGAACAATCTTCTTGGCTTTGTCACTTTGCTTTCTCACATGCAGGAACCATGCTCCCCTTCACTGGAGCTTCCCTTCCCAGCCTGGACACAGGGAAGTCCACCAGGATCTTGGTCTGAGGTGGCAAAAACCACCTGGACTGAACCAGCCCAGACCCTTACAGACCCCACCGCAGCACCCCAAGAGAGAGAAGTGCAAAACATCTACTAGAATTGTTTCTTCAAATGAAATTCAGTGCAGAGCCATCCTCCAAATCTTCACCACGTGGCCCTGGATGCTCAAGCCCAGCCTCCCCAGCTCTCCCACCACTTGCCGTTGTAAGGAGGGCCACTGTCCACGCTCCCTCCGTAGCCTTTGGTGTCACAGTATGGGGGTGCCCAGCCGGCTTCACAGTGGCAGTTCCTGTTGTTGTTGCACACCTGTGTTCCAGAACACAACCATCACACGGATGCCTACTCAGGAACTTCCATTTCCATGCATTTAGGTCAGCGTGCAGCAGCCAGGACCTGTGCTGTGCATTGCTCAGCCTGGAGAGCTTTACCCAGTAACTCCCATGTCAATTCCAAGCAGTCCTTGGCCAGGCATCCCAGGATTTCACATGACTGAGCACGCACAGAACTGTTCAGGAACAGCTTCCAAGGATTAGCTATCCCAACAGCTTACACACCACAGCTTTTGCTTGCCTTTCTTTATATTTTTTTTCAAGCTGCAGAGTCAAATTTCATTAGTAATCCTGGAATCCTTGTCTGGCAAAGAGTTTTG
This sequence comes from Pitta sordida, assembly GCA_013390025.1. Taxonomy (NCBI): domain Eukaryota; kingdom Metazoa; phylum Chordata; class Aves; order Passeriformes; family Pittidae; genus Pitta; species Pitta sordida. The sequence goes on along the minus strand of WEKX01004444.1, from coordinate 281,984 downwards.
TCAAAGATTATTTTGACACTCACAGAGTCTCTCGCCTAGAGACATTTTAGAGAGAGTTTTACAGTTCAGCAAAACAGAAAAATAAACTTACTATTCACCCTTTTAAAACCTGCTGCCTCTCCTGCCCTGCTTACCCCATGCCCGTGGCACTGCTTCTCCACGTCACAGTTGTAGTTGAGGACAGAGGCACTCACACACTGGAAGTGCCTGCAGATCTAGGGAACAGAAATGCACACAAATGAGGGAAGATGGTGTTTCAGTGCCCCCCTAGCCTGACAGTGCTCGCTGCCACAAAGCCTCTCACACTCTCACTGATAAACCCCAACTCTGCAGAAACTCTTCTCTCACAAAAGGCCTCTCAGCATGAGGTCTGAGCTGGCACTGGAGCCTTTTGTCTCTAGTCCGAATGTAAAGGAACAGCAATTAAATTGTGCCCAGTAAGGACATGTGGAATGCACATTCCTCTGCCGGGCCTAAGCCTCTGCTCTTTAGTTTAGTTGGATTTTAATTGAAAGTTGTCTTCGAGGCATTTGTGTGGGTCTGGCTCTTCCTGCTCATTGTCAGAGCCAAGACTGTGGCTCTCAACAAACTCAATTTCTTCCGCTTCACCTACAAATGAAAGGCCCATTAAATGTTTGATGCACATGAAGGGCAGTACTGGACAGTGGGGGAACCAATGGTCTTGTTCAGCTTTAAATTCACTACAGGTTTCAAAAAGCCCCACTCAAATACTCATTAAACTATGCAGCTGAAAAATTTATTCCTTAAATATCCTAATGTAGTGATTTAGGGAATCACTTTTTAACTGTTAATTACCTTTCCCTCACCACACTTGGTGCCTTCATTCACCATCCCTGGGTCAGGGACATCGGAGCCCAGCTGGAAATCCACCCCCCAGCACGTGGTGCCTCTGATGGGAGTTTGGATAATAGCAGGCTTGATTCCAAACACAGGCATGGCTTTCACGTTTTCACACTGCAGCTTCCCACACATGGCATTCCTACAACAGCAGCACAGGAACACTGGAGTGACACTTGAATTTATTCTGAGATCAAGACTATCATGTGTTTGATTCAATTTTTCATTTCTACTTGAAGATACTACTTGAAAATAAAATTGAGGCAACTCAACAAATTCTAAAACTGAATTGGGCCTCGTTCCAGTGCTACAGGAGCACCCTTCTTTCTGTAAGATGTTGAAATCTTTACATTAAGGAAAACACGATTATTTTCTACTCATTTTCCTGTATGTGAACCCTTGGGATAAGAATAAGGAGATGTGGAAGAGACTCTCCTCACCACAGCCCCATATCCCTCCCCAGTGTATCTGCTACAATATCCCAAACTGACACTACAGCACCCAAGAGAGAATCCCAACGATGCATTTCAGAGCTTCCCAACACACTGGGCTCAACTCACCAGCTGGAACATTTCTTGTAGTCATGGCCATGGAAACCACAGTTGCCAAATCTGTCACCCTTGGAATTCACTTCAGCAAAGCAAATGTCTGGGGCTGCTTTGGCTTCTGCAAACAACACCCCCAGAGAGAGAAGACAAGTTACCCAGGGACAGAAGCATCTCACACCACATCTCCTGCAGCCAAAGCAATTACCTTGCTAACCCAAGTATATGCCATGCACAGCATGGAGCTTAAGAACTTGATCAAAACTATAAAGAGGTGACAGGGTCAGTATTAGAAGGCTTCAAGTTTAAAGAAAAAAAAAAGAGAAAAACTCAAATACTGAGTCAGTTCTACCATTCAATATTTCTTCACGGCTTCTCTGCAGCCCTAAAGAGCAGAAACCACACTGTCCCACAAATGATCAGTGCAACAAAATCACTGCTTGAATCCCCACGAGAGCAGTAAGTGTAACACAGGGACAATGTGTGAAGGCTGAGCCATAACCCTCCACTGTTTCAAATCCTCTGCCAAAGCCAGCTGGTCTTTGCCACAGGAAAACAAGTAAACACAGTATTTAAATAAACTCAGCGTATTCTTTAGTCACGTCTCCTAGAAAGGTTGTGACACTGTGCTCTCCCTTACTGGAGCCAAAGATGTCCTGGCACTGTGCATCGTAGTACTGGCACACGCCGTTGTAGCAGTAGGCCTCCTGGTTGTGGCAGGGGTGCCCGTTCTGCACGGTGAAGTCGGGCTGGCAGAACTGTGAGGTGCCATTGCAGTACTCGGGGAGGTCACACTCGTTGTTACTCGCCCGGCACTCGGTTCCTCCAGGCAGGAGCTGAAGAGAGAAAGAGGGGAGGGGAAACTGCATCAGAAAACAGGAACCTCAGGGCAGAGACAACCACTGCAGCCAACCCACGATATGCCCCAAACAGGGCATTGATGTGAAGCCCTGGCAGGACAACTCCCTCTCACAAATACACTGGCTAAGCCAATGCTGTCCCCTCTTCTCAACTTCCAAACAACACCCTGGAGCCTCTTACCCTGCAGTTTTTGCAGCAGTCACCGTAAGCACACTCAGCACCAGACCGGAGCCTGCATGTTCCTGGCTCACAGCAGGGATCACTTTCACATTCCTGGGGACAGAAGTGCCATGAGCGTCACAGAATTGTCCCCTCCGCCACACAGCCCCTCTCCAAGTGAGGGGCACAAGTCTGCCCTGGTAACACTGGGAAAGTACACAGCTACAAACCTTTGGTGAGCCACAGTCACACTCCTCCCCAGCATCCACCAGCCTGTTCCCACAGTACGGGACACTGTAGGTCTCATCAGGCTTCGGAACGTTGAGCAGGCAGCTCCCACCTTTGTTCAGTGTCAGCTTCTCAAAGTCTTCTGCACTGCAGCTGCTGAAGTTCCTCGACCCTCTGCAACAGAGAGCACAAGCTGAGCTTTACACTAAGGAAACCCATCAGCCTGAAAACCTCTGTTTGCAGGGAAAGAGCAACACTTGCTTTTCCCATGAGCCACAAGCTCAACGCTACTCTCTGAAAGGGGAATTTGAAAATAAAAGTAATCCAGAAAAACAAGGCACATAGATGGGGCATTGTGACCCTCCTTTGCCTTCCCCTGATCAGCTACTTACGATGCTCCAGAGCTCATAATGCAGCTGCTCGCCCCGCAGTGACAGACACGCTCATCGTCGTGGTTCATCCCCAGGTTGTGGCCGAGCTCGTGAGCCATGATGGATGCAAACATCTGGATACTGATCCTTCCAAACTGCACAGGAGCGAAACAGAAGGCAATCAGCAGAGAGCTTATATTGACAACATGGACAAAGCCAGTGTTTATGTATGTGCCAAAAAGACACTCCTGCCATCCTGTCTCTACGTTATCAAGACTCTTAGACCAACAGTGCCAGATTTCCAACCAAGTTCAAGGAATTTGATCAGTAATAAGAGCCTTCAGAGAAACCCAACAACTTCCACATTACACAGCAGCTGCAACATAAACAAAAAAAAACCCCTGGAATTCTCCACACCATCCCAAATCTCCTTAAACGTGCAAATTCCAGCACTTCTGTCACTAGCCCAAGGAAACCAGATTGCTGGCATTGCCACTTTTCCAAGACCAGCAGCTCAGCTCATTAAGGCTCTGCAATTCCAGAGAAAACAAGCAGTGAACTGGCACCGCTCAGGGAGGTCATGGCTGCAGGTCAGACAGCACAGGACAGATTTGAGGACACACACAGCTCCCACATACTTCCAAGCCAGGGGTGCTTAAAATGTCACAGAGAAGTCCTGTCCCTTTTGCACAAGCTCTGCACACTGAGGAGAGGGGAAGCTGAGCACAGGACTACAGGAAAGTTGTGATCCAGAGATCCTGGATGGTTGAGGACAACATAAAAGCCCCCACTAAGCCACATCAGCTTTGTTCAGAAAGGTTCTGCACTTCCAGGAAGACTTCTGGAGTGCAAAACTCTGACCTTGGCGACATTGAGAGATCACTTTAGAAATCTCACCACATTAATGCCTCCTGCGTGGCTCTTGGAGCACACTGTTCCCACATAGGCCATTCCAGCTGTGCCACCAAACCCCTTCTTCCTACAGTCATGGAGAGAAAGGAAAGGCCATCATCTGACTGTTCAGACATGCACAACAGCTCATCAGCACACTGCTCCTGCCTGTGGGGCACAAATCCTGCTGCTCCAGCTTTCCAAGGCTGACACAGGAGCACTGCTACCAACTGCAGTCACGAACATCCCAGTTCAGCTTTGGTTTCCTGTTCAAGGTTTCCTTTACTCTGGTTAATTTAAGACAAGTGTTTGTAGAAAGTCAGCCTCTCCCACATCTTCCCTGCATATAAAGAGCTAAAGGGTCCACCCTTAGAATCATTTGGTTTAATTTGTTGTCAGCTGCCTTTCTGCTCTGGTGAGCTCCATGGATTCCTCCCTTTGTCAGCTGCCTTCTCATTACTCTCTGATTCTGCTATTAAATTTTAAGTACCACAGCACAATTTGTACCACATTTTCCCTCACATAGAATAACTTCTAAAATTAATATTTTCTCAGCCATTTCCCCCATCAACCTGCAAGCTGCTGCTCTGCCTTGGAGGGGAGGAGGCTCCCAGAGGAAGAGCAGGGCAGGCTGGGCTGTGCTCCTGCCTCTGCCCTTTCCCTGCTTTGGGCAGTCACTTCCCAAGGCTTGGAGTATCTGCGGGAACAGGAAGTGCACTGGGACACACGTCCTGGAACTGGGCAGAGAACAGCTCAGGAAGCTCTTAAGGGGTTGCTTAAGGCAGTAGGGACAGACAGAGTAACATCTTGTGCCAAACTCAAGCCATGTTTCTGGCTCAGGAGACCACCTTTCTTCCATTAAAATGCAATGCTCTGCGCAAGGTTTGTGCCCATTTTCAAGTGGAAAAGCCCTGGAGCACAAGCCCACCCTGTTATAATGTGACAAAGGATTATCTGAATCGAAGTTTTACAGAATACAACACAGAACATAGTGGTACACGTGGGATGAAAAAACCAAAAGTGCTGTTTAGCAATACACCTGCCAGAGGACACTGAAATCAAAGAGCACAGAAACCTCCTTAATAATGCTTAACTCAACTTGGAATGTTTCCACAAGACATAAACCACTCCAGGCTGCCCAGGAAATGTATCAGCTCCTTCTGGCACGGCAGATGGGCCGAGGAGGCAGGAACAGAACAAGTTTCCTGGGACCAAAGGGAAGGAGCTGGTACTCACAGGACCAGCTGGGCACTGTCGTGTCTCCGCCGCAAAACGAGGTTCTTCTCTCGCCACTGTACGAAGTTGGCCAGCACATCCCCAGCCCCCCCATCTGTGCTGATGACGTTTTCGTACTTCCAGATCTCCAGACCAACCAGCACGATACGAATGTTCAACATGATATACATCTGGGGAAGAAAAATGAAGAAATATTTATTAATGCCTTCAGATAAAACGTGTGGTCTGGTGTGACAGATCTTATTGCAAGTATCCACCTTTTCTGTGTGGTTTTGACTTTCTTTTCCACAGTTGGCACATAATTGGAATAACTGCAATGCATTTACCCTGTGATTTTAGACTTTCATTAGGTAAAGGATCAAAGCTTAAATGCCACACTGGCCACATTGTAAGAAAACACCAAACAGAAACAAAAAGGAGTTTCCACCCTGACAAATATCATCTGTAACTGTTGAGTTACAGAGATACTTTTTCTCAGACCTTTACACAGATACCAGAATTGCAATAATTGCAACAATCTGTCCTGTCACTTGTAGGCAGCACAGGTTGGAAATGCTCCCTAAACTAATTCTCAAGGAGGAATTTAGAGGCGGAAAAGCTTTCCCTGGTGATGCGTTCCCCCAAGTGGCACGAGAACAGAGCCTCAGGCAGAAGTTTACAAAAGGCAGCAGAGCTGCAGCACACAGCATCCTTCCACTCACGCTGTCAAGGAAGTTTGCCAGCTGCACCATGTGTTCTCTGACTTCCGTTTCGCTCTTCCCAAAATCTTCAAACTGCAAGACAAAGAAATTTTCATGTGTGCATAGCAAGCATCTATCCCCTTCTAGGGCAGCATATTTGCACAACCTTGACTGAAGTGTCAGTGTCTTTCAACAATCCATTTGGGAGCAGCAAAGCCTGAGGGTTTCCAAGCCCACTTCTGAGCAGAGGAATGGGAAAGCCACACAAAGTCCCCACCTTTTCTTTATCCACGACTATGAACAGCTCCACGTATCTTGTCTGGTGCAGGATTGCTCTCTTTCTCTGGGGGGGAAAAAAGAAAAAACAAGTTTTACACAACTTCGGTTTTATTAATTCAAGTATGAACAACAACAAAAAAATCATGACATTGTCGTATTTCACTTGATAAAACCAGTGGTTTGAGACACACCCTGAGCACACAGTGCCAAACACGAGCAGTGTAATCCAATGCAACGACCATTTAATGTTTTACACTAAAACTCAGCTGCACAAAGACTTCCTGTGTCTCAAAATCAAGGGAGCTTTTCACTCCCCACACAGGTTGCTTTGGAAAGCCAGCACACACTTCTGCAAAGGGGCAGAAAGCAAGTGCCAACAACCTTGAAGTGAAACACAGTGTTTTTAATTCTCCTGTTTTCACTGGAATCTTGTTCCTGTGCAGTCCTTGAAGGGCAAGGGGGACCTTTACACCAAAATGCTCACGATGGTGAGGATGGAATAAACACAATATACTCCTGGCTCCTGATGTGGTACTTTGTTAATGAGCCTCACCACGAGGGTGGTTTTCCTGCCCTTAAAAGCCCCCCCAGAAGCTCAGGAATATTCCAGCCAGCTGTCCCACCCTCACTGCAACAGGCAGAAGCAGCAGGAAACTGCAGCTGCTTTGGGGAAGGGACTGAGTTTTCCAGCAGTGCAGAAACCTCCCAAAGCATAAACCTTGAGGTATGTGCTAAACCCCAGGAAATCCATTAAGCTGCTTCCATATTCTTAGGTGAACTCACAAAACCCATTGTGGGGGACTGGGGAGCACTCACCCGAAGCAGCTGGGTCATACTGGGATGGGGATTTCCCTCTGTGTGTTCCCTTTCCTGGCCTTCTGCAGTTACTCCACATGTCGTGGGCTCTTTCTTCACATTGTCCAGTCGATATAAAATGTGTTTAGAGCCAGAAGAGGAATCCATGGGCTCAATCCCGTAGGTGACATTTCCTATTGTCACCAAGCCCCTAAAATATGGGAGTGTGTGAGAAATCCGGCACTGAGCACAGAGGACAGCTACGCAGAACTTTTACAGCAGAACAAAGGCAGAGTTAATCTTGGATAACCAAGGCCGGGACACACAGGAGGAGTTGTGGAGTTGTGCTACCTGAGCCCTGAGCAAGTGCTGACAGCCACCACGGAGTCCAAGGTCCCCTCCACATATCCCTGGTAATGGCAGTGATCCTGGGTGAGAAAACAAGGATGTGTTACACACGTGTTCCAGGTGGGCTCTGATCTACCACTGACCAGCTGGGATTACAACCTGAGAAAATAAAATGCTTTCACAGTTTAATTTGCCACATGCCTTTTACCTACAGTCTGCCCCTTCCAGCGTGGCTCCAGCTCTGCCAAATTTCCTCACATGCATCTAAAGGTTTCTTCACCTGCCTTAGTCCCACGGGGACTGATATCCATAACACTGATCAAGATGTGAGGACATGGGACTCACAGGACCCCTGCTCCTGTAAAATGCTCCTCCCAGTCGACGGGGCCAGCAGCTCATTATGGATTGCTGTTGTCTGAAGCCCCACTTGCCCCCCCCCCTCCGAGTTATTCCACATGCAGCTGGACTCAGAGCTGTCACATCAGGGCTGGGAGCCTTACCCAGCAGCTGGATTTCTTGACTTGACTTAGGCTATCCCTTCTCCTGTTCTCTCCTCCACCCTGCCACAAACATTTCGGGGCCAGCCCCTCCCTACAGATTTGGGCCAAATCACCATTCAGTCTTCTGGCAAACAGTCTTGGCTTGTCTGTGGCCTCTCTGCAGCAGGAGCAGGGACAAGGGACAACACCTGCTGTCCTCAGCAACCCTCCCCGTGCTGCCGGAGCTTTCTGGCTGTGCAGTACAGCCCTCACCAGCCCTGACAGATGGAAAACTTCTGCTGTGTCCTCTGTATTTTGGAAACTAGACAAGGGGTAACATGGGACAAATACACTCCGTTTTCCCTGGCAAGAGCATTTTTGGACGCTGTTATGGGGGTTCTTGTCACCTGTTGCTCAGCAAGGAATGCAGAAAGCACTGAAGGCATGTGCTAATCCTTCAGGGCCACTGTGACTTTCATGACCTTGTGCAGAAAAACAGCCTTTTTTCTCCAATCCCTTTTCACTAGGAAGCAAATACTCAGTGGACTCAGGTGCTCTGTTTTCAAGAACAAGATCCCATGAATCATGTATGACTAAAATTTCCCTTTCAAAGGAAGAGTGAAGCCATTAGAAACGCTCTCATGCATTTTGTATCACACAACCTGCTTTTCATTCTTGTTCTGCTGAAGCAATGACATTTCCAAAGGCAACCTGTCAGGCTGCCTGCTCGTACAGAGAGAGGGCTGCAAATGTGCTCTCAGTGGAGTCAACTCCAACCCTACGCAGATCACGACCTCAAAGATCCTCCGGACTATCTCCACCATCCCTTCCAGCAGTTCCCAAATTTCAGGACTAAAGGATTGCCTGTCTACCCTTCAAAAGTTGCCAGCCACTAACAGCCAGCCCTGCTGAATGGAAGGGTCAGCAGATGACCATTTACACTGGCTCAGGGACCAATCTGGAAGCTCATTGTGTGTAAAAGCAAAACCGAAGCTGCTTGTTTAACCCCCAGAGCACCCACCTCCAGAATCAGAAAATACAGTTCTACTATAGGCTAGATCCTCATCCAAAATTAAGGATTGTCTCCAGGAAGAGGGCAGTGGCTTCTGAAGGTGAAAACACAACTATCCTTTTGTAATTCCTGACTCCCTCATCCTGTAAGTGCTCAGTGTTTCAGTCACCTTCAGTGAGTACATGAAAAGAAAGAAATCCTACCTGGACATCTGGATAATCCAATTGCAACTTTCCCTCCTTGTTATAGGTATAAACTGTGAAGTCTTTGGGCAGCAGTTCTCTGCAAGCAAAGGGGAGAAGGAATACAAGAGGAATTTAAGGAAGTCACTATGATGCTGGAGCAGAGCAGTAAGATGATCCTAATCAAAAATGTGACAAATATGTCAATTGCAATTGAATAAGGAAATATTCAACAGCAAATTAACAAAAAATTAACAAATAAATTGTGCATTTCCACTGCAGACTCCAAGAGACCAGAATGGAGGAACTGTTAATGAAATCAAATTAACCACCTCATCCTACAGCAAAACAAGCAGCAAAACCCATTAAATTGTGCTAAAAGCCTCTTTACAAGCAGGAAAAATAATCCTATCCCTCAGCCTGCTCCATATGCCTTCTGCTTTGGTAAGAAGTGCATTGGGAAAGTCTCCCACAACTACAATTGCTGCACCATCTTGGTAATTCCACTGACGTGGTGCAGCTGAATTCCCACATTTCTGAGGGTCAGGGCCTTGGAAAGTGGCAGCTGGAGCTCCCCAGGGGCTCGTACACTCGTCTCTCCATCACAAGGGCAGTTTGGAGCATCAGTGGCCACGTGCTGGTGCTGTAAGTGGCCCTTTAAAACTTCAGCTGATAACATCTATATTGGCCGTGAGCTATCAGTGCTCAGACCTCGGGCAGAAAGGCAGTTTCCTCATTTATTAGTGTCCTTGTGCTGCCCAGACAGGAAAAAACACAAACCTAAAGCAATAAACAAAATCCAGACAAAAGTGAAAATATTTACTCGAAATGCAGTTCAGCTTGTTTATTTTTAGCTGCGAGTGGAAAGAGTCGTGTCCACGATTTCCCAGGTCCCCTCTGAGCAAACTGCAGCTTCCTGCTCTGAAAGAGGATCCCAGGGCTGCAGGAATCCAAAAACGTCTCTGGCTGAGAGCCAGGACTCCGGGACTCAATCCTTCCCATCTCACAGAGCTGGGATGTACCTGCATTTCCCACAGAGAACCCCAAGAATTCACGTGCTACCTGCCAGCTCGTCATCTGGACACAACAGATGGAATAATTTAATAATATAAATCCATCACTTACTTGTTCTTTTCTAGATGAATTGTGTGTTCTTTTCCCTCGATCTCAATAGCGTATGACACCTTGTCCTGAATATAAAAAAAGTCACATTTTACTCATGTCAATGAATAAAACATTCTTTGAAATCAACTCCAGTAAGCCTGAAATGTTTTATAATTGTCCCTGCATCCAGAACCTGGACTCCCTTCCTGTGTGACTGGGGAAAAGTGACACGAAGGAAGCAATTTCAAAATAGACTTGTGGTTTCCTTACTCCTTCTTTCTAAGACTTCCACAGAAAAGCTCTGAGTCAGAGCTGGAAAAGGACAACAAAGTTTCGTTACTGAACATTTATTCCATGAGCAGGTACCTCCCAGGCAGTGCTAGAAATACCCTCTACAAGGACAGACATTTATCTGCTGCCAGATGAGTCTGACAGTTCTGTGAGCGTTTCAGGTCAGTTTGGGGTGGATCTCCAAGAAACAGACACTAAATTGAAGGTAAGACTGCCCAGTACCTGCACTGAGGAGCTGTTGGAAGCCTCTCGCCGTTCTCTTCCCAACCTCTGCGGGGTTACAACTTCATAGGAAGAGAGCAGGGAAAGCTGCTGGAAACCTGGAAAACAACAGGAGCATTGGCTAAAGAATAAAGGAACCAGGAGGATGAAGTACAAGGGAAAAAAACTCTGTTTCAGGAAAAGTCCACGTACAGAAGAGCAGAGCAAACCTCACAGCCAGACATGCTTGAATCGCCTTGTAAAAGGCCAGAGAAAACAACACACGAACAGCAGAGAAGACACCAAATTTACCAGAAAGTTTCAAACTGAAATCTTCACATTCCAATTGCTGCCTTACCAGGACCCATCTCATACACCACCACCACTCTTCAGCAGCAGGAATCAGGGCATTTAAAGCAGGTCAGGACAGGGGGGGGGATTCACTCAAGGACACCCAGACAGTGTCAAACCTGTCCTGTGCTGCAGAGCCGCCCTGGCCTCTCTCTTGGAGCTCCAGCAGCTCCTACACTTCCCAACAGCACGGCCAAGCTCCTGACACGAGGCTGGTGTTATTCATTATGTTCTCAGACTGCTCTCAAGGGCCTCATCCAAACAACTGAGGTGAAACAAATCCCTGCAACAAAGCAGCCGTCACAGACCCCTTTATACATGTACTTGCATTTACAACGTCACACAGATCCCCTGAACCAAACACAAATCCACCAGTCCAAGCTCTCTTTATAAAGCATCAGGTTCTGCAAGCAACTCTTGTATCAACTGTGTAAACAACAATAAATTGCACATGCAAATTACTTTTCCCCCCTCAGTGGAGGCGTCTGCCAGAGCCTGGCTCGGAAGCCGCTCCCCTTGGAAGCGGGAGGTTGGTCGCCCAGGATCGAAGGCAGGATCCTGAGCAGCGGTTTTACTGGCTCATGGCAATGGAATCAATGAGCTCACCAGAGGAGCCTGAGCTTCCCGACAGAGGTAGGGGGAAGGGAACAGTTATCCTCACTGTCTGACTCCAGAAATCATCACGTCTGGGGCAGGTGAGCAACTGTTGGGTGTCTGAGATACCACAGAAACTGCGACTGGGATGCTGCGTCCATTTAGAGCCGGCCCCTTGGGCACATTAAAGCTCACATCACACCTCCAAAGGGGCTGTGACTTCTCCAGTCATAGGACACTATGAGCTCAAAGCTTCCGTGGGAGATCTGCTCCATCCTTTGGGAATTGGGCAGGAGCCCCCATGAGGGCTTTAAATACCAGGGGTTCCCCAAAACCCCTCAGGCTGCAGTGACATTCTGGCTCCCGAGGATACTTTTGCTGATTCTTCCCACCCCGGCACGCTGACACACATCCCCTCAGGTCAGCATTCAAACAGGCATCCCAAGGGAAAAGCACATCCACTTCTGCACTCTTCCTACCACTCTCCCCAAAGAACAAGTCATTGGACCACTTCCAGCTTCCCTCCCATAACAGCAAGGGTTGTCCACGTCTGGGGGCCACAGATCCATTGCCATGCTCCAATCTGTCACACGGCATTTCTGTCACCTGAGGACAGGCACAGCCACGCTGTTTCTCGGGAAATCATACAGGGCAAACACTGCGGCAGAGCTTTCATTAATTACGTGTTTATTGAACAAAAGGCATTTAAAAAGCAGAGATAAAATTCCTGAAAACAACCCCTTACATTCACGAGCTACAGAACACAGTGTCAGTACCTCCTTGGCCTGAAAACAGGGGAGGGAAGGGCCACTTCCTTCCCTGGGATGAACCACCAAAAGCACACACTGCAGCAATCACTGCTCTACATTTGTCATTTCCAACCACACATTCCACTCGTATCCAGCTCCAAACTCCCACAGATCACTGCTCTGCACTTGTTCCTTCCCCGCCGCCGTTCCCAAGGGCCCGGAGCAGCGGGGATGTGACACTGTGACACTTGGGCCAGGTTCTGGAGGTCTCAGGGCACATGCTACACAAACAGCAGGGAACAGCCAACCTTCACAGCACTCAGCACGTGGCACATCTCCCCGAGAGCTGCTTGGAAGCAGAAGACAAAGAAGTGAATCATCACATGAAGCAGAACTGGGAGGGATTTCTGGGAAGAATGCAACTCCAATAAGATCCTCTTAGAGCAAAGGTGCTAAAAGAGGCCAATTTTCAACTCTCTGAATACTCAGACAGTTCTCTCCCCATTTTCTGCCCTCCACATCACCAGAAACCCTCAAAGAGGGCACAGGGTAGTTCAGAAAAAAATCTAATCAAAGGGACAAGTGCAGCCAAGCAGAAAGACAACCCTGCTCTGGCATCTCCCTCCTACAAAGGTCAGGGACTAGGGACAGGCCCTTTTCCCACCAAGAAACACAAACCTTGAGAGATACGTCCTCAATCCAATAACACCCAGCGCACCTCAGCTCCCACCTAGCACCCAATGCTCCTTCTAGTGACTGACACCACCAGACTTTATCTCACCTGAGGAAGAAAAGCAGATTCAACCTGACCCAATTAGCAGGAGGCAAAATTTCCAGCAAGGCCAAGGCAGTGTGCAGCTCTCGTAGCATCTGGATAAAGGCTGGATCCAGCACGTTGTGAGGTACCAGCAGATACATTCCTGCAGCCACACCGCCCTCCACTGAGGATGGTCACTGCCCAGGACAACCGTATTTCACATATTTCAGCACAAAGTAAAGGTGTTTAGCTCACGGCAATTAAGGAAATGTAGGAGTGACATCAAAAAGCCAACCCAGATATTCAGCTATTTTCCACATAAAATATTTGAAGATATTTACATTCTCTTTTTCCCCAAGATAGGTCACTTGTTGCAGCTTCTTCTCCCACCCTTTTGAGAAACTTACACTGCAATACATCAATGGTTCTCAAGCACAGCCATCTGCAATAAATTTTTCAGCACGTTACAGAACTTCTGGTTCTCAGGTGCATCCTGTGACTGGCCCAGGCAGCTGTCAGAGCTGTACCACGTCACCACTGAGAACACGCTGCTGATGCTCCACTCCCGGCTGGAACACTGGGTGAGATTGTGTCTCCACAAAGAAAAACACAATTGTATCTGACATATTTATCTCATCTTATTAAAGGCTGCCATTAATTACCAAGCACTGGAGGCAACTAGGAAGATGTGAGTCATCTTCCTCTCCCCACCCCAAATCCACCATAGGAATTCCGTGGAAGCTCCATGGCATGTGGGAGCTTAAAAGCCACGTCACTTCCATAGCGGCTCCCCAGACACCGAGGTGAGCTCCTGAGGTGTTTGTTCACTGCCCAACAGGTAAGATCTATGTTCAGCAAAGGTCACACTTGCACCCCCTGTCCTCCTAGACCTTGGCATGCCCACGGATCATTGGCTCAGTCACAGAATCCCAGCACGCAGCTACATCCACCCACACTCACACTTCCCCTCAATTATCATCCTTCCTGGGCTGTGACTCCTTCCCAAGCCTACCCAAAGGGAGGTCAAAGATAAGTTCTTCAACAGAAGCAAAAAACAAAGGGGGGTGTGTGGAAAGTTCAGACTGTGGCCTATTACACCACAAAATAAAGTAATTTCATAAAAACAAGCTCATCACCACGTGGTGATGCAGGCAGATGCTAACAAGGAACTGTCATAAACCCCAGACAGAGGAGGAGGTGAGGGATTGCTTGACCCAAACCATGCCAAACCCATCAGTTCACAGCAAGGAGTCCTAATCTTCCATCAACCATGCACATGAGTCAAAAGATGCACATTGCTAAAGCATTAAATACCCAAACTCATTAAATTAACCCTGCTTATCCTCAATTACAATTAACAGCTGAGGTCAGCCACACCAGTCATTCCACACTCTGGCAGGTGGTTGCTCACCAGAAGTGCAAAAAGCCTTCCTCAGCCCATCCAGCCCAGGGCAGGACCAGCTCCACAGGGAACTGATGTCCAAGGGATCACACCTGCTGTGCCTTAAGCTGCACATCTAATACCCAAAGGAGGGGAATCATTCACTCCCTTCTCTCTGGATGCAAATTTTTACATTTCCAGTGTGCTGTCACACCTCCATCTCCTTTCCTGCAACTAAAAAACACCAATGTTCATTATTTCCTTGTGGAACCCATATCTTACACCACTGCCTGTTCATACCAGGCCATTCCTGGTATGAACTCTCCAGTCAGACTCTACCTATCCCAAAAAAAGGACCCACAACAGGACACAGCAGCCCAGGGAGGACTCACACATACCAAGGCACACGTTCTGTGCGTTTATGGACCTCCACAGGTTAATCTTCCTCCAGAATAGATGGCACGTGGCTGATTCACTTGTCATTCAATCTACTCCAACACTCATTTCCTTTCCTGCCAACATGTTCCTGACCCCCACTTTTCACCCTCTCATGCTTGTGCAGACAATTATTTCCACCTCAGCAGAACACTCTGCACTGTCCTTTCAAAGCCGGTTCTTTCTGCTGCTGAGTTCTCTCCTGTGCTCAAATCGCTGGGATTGCTATCCCTGTCTTCAAGGAGCCTGAATTCCAACTGGCTGGAAGGCTACCAGCTGCCAGCTCAATCTGCATTCTCCATATCCTATTTTCAGAATCATAAAGGGCTTGCCAAGTTTGTCTGGCTTACAGATGTCCTTCAGGGCAAGAGAACCACCACTGCTTCCTCAGTGGATTTCTCCAAGCAGTGACACCTCAGGAAAAGCATTTTTAGGTGCAGTTGACTTTTCCACTTAAGTCACAGTTGTAGAAGGATTTACTCTTTGAACTACTGGAAGCAAAAACCTCCTTCACTCTATGTAAATATCCACTTAAAAATGTTTAGAGGTTTATACAAGACACAAAGCTAACAAGTTTTCTGCTAAAAATAAGAACGTTTCTTATGGAGCCAGCAGTTCCAGCTCCTCCCATACCTCAAAGGTTAAAGAGGGCCTCCGTGGTGCTTCATCTTCAAAGCACCTGGGAACATCTGGCCAGCTGTTGTACAAGGCACCACTCCCTGAGACTTTTCTTTCCATCCCTCCCTCCCCTGTGCACAGCCCCCAGACCTGCTGGGTCTCCTGCTGTCCTGGTGCCTTTTGGAAGGCAGGAAGAGATCATTTTCCAGTCATTATGGCAAGAGAAGGAAATCCATCTACTCAAGGTCTTCCTCACCTGGAATATGTGTGTGCCATTAAAGCTGGCCAGAACAGTTAGTGTGGTTTCTCTCAGTATTTCACGGGAGGTGTTGGATGTTGATGAGGTTACTGAGCTCTTCCACACCAATATTTTCCAGAAAATTCTTACCTCCCTCCTGCTGAAATCCAGACCTACACTGTGTTTCCTGTCTAGACTCTCCCCATTCCTTCTGCCCCTCCTAAAGCAACACTAATTTGTCCGTAAGGCAACAGCTCCCCTTCTTCTACCAGAGGAGCTACTGCACGTGGCCAGTGGTACTGTCACAACACCCTCTGCACCCTGGAAGCTTCTGAGAAGGAGAAGCATCTTGCCCCATGTCACCAGGTCACCTTCCACCTGTGACAGCGTGCTCATGGAGAGGAGCTGAGCAGGCTGAGCCCACTCACTTCCTCCTGATCTCACCAGCTGTGAATGTCAGCTCTGCTTATACAGCAGAGTCCGTGGGAACCTTCCCTTTGGGGACATCGCTGCCTTTACATTTGGCCACCAAAGGGAACCATGCAATGCACTTTTCACTTTTTTTTTTTTTTTTTAATTTTATCTTGAGAAATGAGAATGATTAAGAGACGCAGAAACTCCAAAGACACGGTTCAAACTTCCTTTTCCTGAAAGCAAAGCAATGCAAGAGGCAACACTGACCACAGTGAAATGTCTTCCTTTTCTTTACTCCTCACACGGAGGAAATAACCACAAACCCACCCTCTATTCTGCTGAATGACTGTCTCAGATTTGTTGAAATACGGGTGAGGCAGTGCTGTGTTTTTTGTCAACTGAACAAAAGAATTACCTTAACCAAACACCTCCCCAGAAATTCAAGCCCAGGCATTTAGTGGCTTCAAGAATTCCTTTAAAAACTGGTAAAGTGTGGCTGCAACATCCTCGTCTGTGTGACACCAAGTACCAAGGAAGAGACCAAGTAGCCAAACCCACAGTCCGTGCCTATGAATTTCTTTTTGAATTCATAGAGCCTAACCCTGAGGCCTCCTACAGACACAAATAAGAGAGGAAAAGCTCCACTCCACAAATCCCTTAAGGCTACTTATCACTGTGTGATTATGGTCATTCAGGAATTTTCAATTAACAGTTTCCGGTGACAGCCCATTTCTGCCTCATCTTTATGTGTGCCCAAAGCACTTGCATTATACCTAACTCAAAAGTTGGAGTTTTTTCCACTCTCCTTCATGCTCAGACCTCGGCCAAAGGCCGTTTGTTATATTTCATGGCATTGTCAGCTGAGACAGAGATTTCTGAAGGCAGAGAGGAACAGTGCCATCCACCAACAGAAACCAGTGCCCGTGTTTCCTTCCCACGGTTAGGAACTGAAATTTTACTCCTCAAAACACCGAGCAGTCCACTGGAAGCACCTGATATCCCCGAGATCCGCTGTTTCAGACTTTTCTCCTTGGCCTTCAGCCAGGCTGTGCTCCCTCCACCACCAGCCACCTCTCAAAGCTTGGCTTTCACCTCGCACTTGTTCCCATCAGCAACGCGGGAAGCGAGAGGAAGAGATTCCAGCACAGGATCCTTCTGGGAGAGGCACTCACCACATGAGCACCATCCTCAGCACCAAGCACCAGCAGTATTTGGTTTAGAGAAGATTCCTCAGCTGGGAAGCCCCGACTACAAAAACACACACCAATGATAAATGCAGTTTCAGAGGGTCCACGTGTCCCTTCAAGGAGGGGGAAATGACAAGGGACAGCTCTGCCTGTCACGTCTGTGTAAGCCTTGAGTCAGCACCGTAAGAGCCCACGAACAGAACGGTCTCGCTCAATTCACAAACTGCCCCCCGAGGAAAGGAAAACAATCACTCCTAAAAGCCACACACAGTGCCTGACCCTGCCCCACCTCCCCGGGCACAGCAGCCCGTGCCCAGGATGGCCAAAGCCAACCCCCTGCACAGCTTTTTCGGGTGTTTTTTTTCCCCGGGGACGGTGCTTCGTGTAAGATCCCGAGGCAGCTCCTGGGACACCTGCGGACCCGGCGAGGAGCGATGGGCACCCGAGCTCACCCCCGGGCACCCCCACGGCCCCTGACCGGGCACAGGGCACCCTGAAGTCACAGAACCACCCCCGCC
>WEKX01004444.1:242936-262279 GCA_013390025.1 Pitta sordida | reverse complement strand
CGCTGAGCGCTGCCGCCCCCGCCGCAGTTCGGCGGACAGGCCCACGGCGAGGTGGACCACACGCGGGTGCAGTGCCGGGCGCTGGACGGCATCGAGTGCGCCGAGCCGCGGAGCTTCCTGCGGGGCAGCCGGCCCTGCGTCAAGTAGGAGCGTCCCTGTCCCCTCCCGGTCCCCGCGGGACGGAGCCTCCCTCCCCGTCAGGAGCGGGGCCAGGCCGGCGGGGAAGGCTGACGCTCCCTGACCCCTCCGCACCTTCCTTGGCAGGTACACCGGACACTACTTCATCACCACTCTGCTCTACTCCTTCTTCCTGGGCTGCTTCGGAGTGGATCGGTTCTGCCTGGGCCACACCGGCACGGCCGTGGGGAAGCTGCTGACCCTGGGGGGCCTGGGCATCTGGTGGTTTGTGGATCTCATTCTGCTCATCACCGGCGGGCTGATGCCCAGCGACGGCAGCAACTGGTGCACCGTGTATTGAGGAGCCCCTGGGCGCCTCCTCCTCGCTGGAGCAGCGGCACAGGCTCTGCCTGGCACCATGTGGACTTTACAGAGCTGTAGCTCACCCTGCAGAACAGTTACTCTTGTGAAGGCCTCCGTACAAACCTTGGACACAAAGTTGTTCGGTGTATATTTTGCTTATTTAAAATATTCTGGATTCTCCCCCTTCCCTGCCCCCTAATACCGACAGCTTAAGAAAGCAAACCTTGCAAACACAGGTCAAGCAAACCTTAATAAAACCTGGAAGGAGCTGACTCCACGTGCTTTGGGGGTTAATAGAGTCACGGCCACACAGAGATGGAGGCCACAGGGTCACAGTCCAGCCCCAAGCCCCTGGGCCAGCCTGTTACTCCAGGGTCCTGGACCTCCAGGGTCCTTGGGGTTGTGGACCACTCGGCCAGAACCTGTAAAGTTGAGTAACCCCTGTTACAGGGACTGTGCGGCGAATCCCCAAGCTTTAATTCCAAATTATTAACCCCCTGTCCGCTCCCTCAGGGGAATCTGGGTTAGGTTTGGTAGAACCTGCATCTTCTAGAGGATGTTACTTTTCCCAGTCTTGCAGGCAGGGAAGCCACAGGCCTCTGAAGCAGCACTTGTCACTCTTTAGTGACAGGGCTCATTTCTACCCAGAGCTGTCTGAACAGCCAGGAGCTGTCAGAGCGCTGGGAAGGGGCCCAAGCTGCCAAGGGGAAGCTCTCATCCACATCCCAGGCACCCTTCAGCTCCAGCAGGGGGTGCCTGCAGCACCCAGAGGAGTAGGAGCTGCAACAGCCTCACGCCCGAAAGAGGAAGCCCCACCAGCTGCATGGTGAAAACTTACCGAGCTGAATAAAAATGGGAAAAGGAAGCTGCAGCAAGTCCCAGCCAGGGCCAGACGAAAATCGCTCTATGCAAATGTCTGGTCACATTTGAAGCGAAACACTCCCAGTCTCACACAACTCTGCAAGCTGAGGCCCCTGCAGCCCTTTGGACACTTTGTGCCTGTGGTACTTCTGCTCCCATGGAGCTGCCCCAGGGCTCAGTCTGGCTGGGAATTCTGCCTATTCCAGTTCTGGTTTGTGGCTCATTGCACCAACTCCTCCTCTCAGGGGAAGGGTGGTTGTCGGCCAGTTAGGTCACCACTGATGTCAGTTTGGCAGCTTCGACTGGGGTTGGGGGGAGGCTTCATCCTCAAACTGCCACATTCCTCAGCAGAAAGACTGGGCTGAAAGGTCCGTGGAGGGGAAAGAATTCTCCAGTCAGCCAGGGGGAAAAAAAATAATCTCATGTGCACCCATCCGTTGTAATTAACAGCTCCCACTTCCCAGCCCCCTGTTGCCAGCTCACAGCAGGACCTCAAATTCCTGCACAGGCTCTGGTGAGCCCTGGGGTCACCTCAGCTGCTGCACCTTGTACCCCCACCCCCATGGGATCAGCGTTCAACCCCCTGGCAATTCTTACCCCAAAAACACAGTGCAAAGGGACAGCCTGGGAAAGCAACTGAGATTTCCCTCTTTATTTAAAAACACAAGGGAGAAAGGGCAGTCCTGGTAACAGCAGAACCCTCGATTTCAAAGAGTTTATGAAAGGATTAAATGATTATGCTATGATGTTAGACAAGGAAGAAGCACAGAAGATTTTCCAGAGATTTGAGAAAGATGGCAGCGGAACAATTAATTCTGATGAATTTCTTGTTACACTGAGACCTCCCATGTCAAATGCAAGAAAAGAGGTTGTCATGCAGGCATTTCAAAAGTTAGACAAGACTAGAGATAGTGTCCTAAAAACTGAACACTTAGAAGTGGTGTTTAATGCAAAATACCATCCCAAATATCTAAACGGAGACTGGACAGAAAATCAGGTTTTCAGAGCCTTTCTGGATAATTTTGATTCACCCTATGACAAGGATGAGAAGGTCACAATCAGAGAATCACAGAATATTCTGAGTTGGAAAAGACCACAAGGATCACCGAACTCTTAAACAGCACCACTGCCTCCCTGGCGGGAATTGAACCCGCGTGGACTTTACAATAGAAGAATTCAGAGACTATTCAGGAGTCAGTGCTTCCATCGATAATCTACTTTATCATCCTGATGAAGACAGCCTGGAAACTCTGATTGCAGGCGAGAGGCAGGAGGCAGGTACCCCACACCTCGGGTCATGGAGCATCACCCGCATGACTCCCCCGGCCCTAAGTGCACTTGAAATCCCCAGCCAGCACTTGCAGCAACATCTGGAATCACCTGGGAATGTCCATGGGAACAGAGCAAACCCTTGGGAAAGAGACACAATAATGTTCTCCTGCAGGTTTTTATTGTCCCTGACCGCCCCTGCTGTGCGGGAGCCTTCAGTCTGCCAGGAATTTATCTTCTTCCAGTAGCAGGGAGAGCTCCTCTGGAATGCAGTGGCAGAAAAACACTTAACTATCTCTGGGAAAGGTGCCTCTTCTAGGCAGGAGAGGTTTCCTAAGGAAAGTAAGCCCTAAAACTCCTTGAAACAATATTGCAGAAAGGGTCTTCCACTCTTACACATGGGCCTGGAGCCTGGCTCGGCTCCACACTTGAATTTTACCTTCAGCCCTTGCACTGTCCTGGGGATGCAGAAGGGTGGGAATGAGCAACAGGAATGTTGCAATAGTGCTGGAGCCACTAGTAGTTTCTCCTCCTGGATAATTAACCCTAATTGTGCAACAAGCTTCTGCTTTACATCCCAGGCCTGAAGAAACCGTGCAATTATCAAGCACCAGGAACACTCAGGACTCTGTGGATCCTAGGCCCTGCACAAAGGGACCATCATCCCTCTGCATTCCCTGTTCTCCAAAGCTGAGGTCAGAGCGCTGCCAAATGCTGCGACCCTGATGGATGGGCTTACCAAACTACTAAAACATTCCTGAAACACTCTGTTAGGAGCCAAACAGCAAGTCAGCCTAAAAAAATGAAAGATTTGAAACTCTAGTGCAAATAAAGCAAAAAGGGAGCAGAAAAAGGAACAGCAGGATCTGGGTTGCTACAATTAAATAACAAATATTAACACTCGCCCTGTACCGTTTGCATGGATTCCCCCTCATTTTCACTGTCTCGGTGTTCTCCAGCACCTCCACATAACCCTCACAGAGCCCCTCTCGCCCCTGAACTTGGGGGGCCCCCATCCCTCTCTCCCCCCAGCTGTACCAAGGCACTTGCCTTGGAGCAGCTCCACCAACCCCTGGAGGGGATCGAGGCAGGAAGGTGCAATTTGAATCACGTCAAGGTCAGTTGGGCTAACTCAAGGCTCAGAGCTCAAAACGATGAAGCTCTGCTCAACCCCAGGCTGAGGCACAGCTGTCAAACAGCTGGAGGCCTCGGAAGGGCAGGGACAAACCAGATGTTGTGCTCCTGGGGAGCACATTGGGCTGCGTTTGCAGAGCAGAGGACGTGTAATGGCCAGGGAGACAAAAGCAAACCTGTGACCTCTCTCGGCACCCGGGGGTTGCGCTCACTTTCGGGCTGAAGGTATCAGACGATCTTGCTGCCAAGGGAACACCTGGATTTTCTACCCGCTATTTATCACACCTACAGGAGCTCATTTGGTTATGGAAATGACAATTCCTGCTGCTCTAAAAACTCCGGACAAGCCTGCCCAGTTGCATCAGGCACTCGGGTTTTGGTGCTTTTCGCTAAAAGGCATTCACCACCCAGCTCCCTGTGCCCAGGTGTGCACAGTGCAAACCCAACCCTGTACCTGAGGATGCTCCCACCTGGGAGCCCCCATTGCTCCAGCTGCCTGGCCTGGCTCGTGCTCAGGAAGTACCAAAAAACCTTTGGAGAAGCTGAGCTTGTGCCCGGCTGGAGTTCAATAGGAGCCACAGGTATAAAAAGACGCAATTAAAAGCCAACAGATTGCTGANCACTTGAAATCCCCAGCCAGCACTTGCAGCAACATCTGGAATCACCTGGGAATGTCCATGGGAACAGAGCAAACCCTTGGGAAAGAGACACAATAATGTTCTCCTGCAGGTTTTTATTGTCCCTGACCGCCCCTGCTGTGCGGGAGCCTTCAGTCTGCCAGGAATTTATCTTCTTCCAGTAGCAGGGAGAGCTCCTCTGGAATGCAGTGGCAGAAAAACACTTAACTATCTCTGGGAAAGGTGCCTCTTCTAGGCAGGAGAGGTTTCCTAAGGAAAGTAAGCCCTAAAACTCCTTGAAACAATATTGCAGAAAGGGTCTTCCACTCTTACACATGGGCCTGGAGCCTGGCTCGGCTTCACACTTGAATTTTACCTTCAGCCCTTGCACTGTCCTGGGGATGCAGAAGGGTGGGAATGAGCAACAGGAATGTTGCAATAGTGCTGGAGCCACTAGTAGTTTCTCCTCCTGGATAATTAACCCTAATTGTGCAACAAGCTTCTGCTTTACATCCCAGGCCTGAGGAAACTGTGCAATTATCAAGCACCAGGAACACTCAGGACTCTGTGGATCCTAGGCCCTGCACAAAGGGACCATCATCCCTCTGCATTCCCTGTTCTCCAAAGCTGAGGTCAGAGCGCTGCCAAATGCTGCGACCCTGATGGATGGGCTTACCAAACTACTAAAACATTCCTGAAACACTCTGTTAGGAGCCAAACAGCAAGTCAGCCTAAAAAAATGAAAGATTTGAAACTCTAGTGCAAATAAAGCAAAAAGGGAGCAGAAAAAGGAACAGCAGGATCTGGGTTGCTACAATTAAATAACAAATATTAACACTCGCCCTGTACCGTTTGCATGGATTCCCCCTCATTTTCACTGTCTCGGTGTTCTCCAGCACCTCCACATAACCCTCACAGAGCCCCTCTCGCCCCTGAACTTGGGGGGCCCCCATCCCTCTCTCCCCCCAGCTGTACCAAGGCACTTGCCTTGGAGCAGCTCCACCAACCCCTGGAGGGGATCGAGGCAGGAAGGTGCAATTTGAATCACGTCAAGGTCAGTTGGGCTAACTCAAGGCTCAGAGCTCAAAACGATGAAGCTCTGCTCAACCCCAGGCTGAGGCACAGCTGTCAAACAGCTGGAGGCCTCGGAAGGGCAGGGACAAACCAGATGTTGTGCTCCTGGGGAGCACATTGGGCTGCGTTTGCAGAGCAGAGGACGTGTAATGGCCAGGGAGACAAAAGCAAACCTGTGACCTCTCTCGGCACCCGGGGGTTGCGCTCACTTTCGGGCTGAAGGTATCAGACGATCTTGCTGCCAAGGGAACACCTGGATTTTCTACCCGCTATTTATCACACCTACAGGAGCTCATTTGGTTATGGAAATGACAATTCCTGCTGCTCTAAAAACTCCGGACAAGCCTGCCCAGTTGCATCAGGCACTCGGGTTTTGGTGCTTTTCGCTAAAAGGCATTCACCACCCAGCTCCCTGTGCCCAGGTGTGCACAGTGCAAACCCAACCCTGTACCTGAGGATGCTCCCACCTGGGAGCCCCCATTGCTCCAGCTGCCTGGCCTGGCTCGTGCTCAGGAAGTACCAAAAAACCTTTGGAGAAGCTGAGCATGTGCCCAGCTGGAGTTCAATAGGGGCCACAGGTATAAAAAGACGCAATTAAAAGCCAACAGATTGCTGATACACCCCTGGGCAGGCGGTGGGAAGAGCTGGTCCGAGGGAATAAGTCATGGGAAGGGGAAGCTGCAGCGAGTCCTTCTGTGTGGGCAACTCTGGGCTGATGTCTCCCAGCTCTGCCCTGCTCCCAGGGAGTCTGAGCAGCTTCAAAGGGGAGAGAAACATTTTCCAAAGACAAGAAAAGCCACAGTGCCCTCCACTCTTCCGGACCTCCTGTTGCTTCCTCCAGACCTGTTTTTTGGGGGAAGCTATGGAGTTGCAGAAGGTGTCCCCTCATCCAGGTCCCCAGACCCTCCTGCCCGGCGCAGCAGGTGCTGGCAGTGCCTGGAAGCACCCTCCAAAACATGGAGACACCGAGGCCAAGCCCAGGCAGGAGCAGCCTGCAGAGCAGGGCACCAGGATGCGGGTCCAGACAGATCCTGCATTGCAGGGAAGGGCAGTGGCAGAGGGAAGGGACCACTCTGCACACCACAAATCGCCCCTCAGGGACCCCTGGCAGCCGGGGCAGGTGGAGCCAGGGCAGGGGGGTGACTCAGTGCCCGGTCAGACATCAGAGGTCCGGATGCTTTCATCGTCCAGGTCAAAAGCGAACGGCTTCTCCTTCAGATGCTGCGGCTCCGACCTGTGCCGCAGGCGTGTGCCCGGCGCGGCTCTGCCGTCGAACACAGAGTCTCTGAGCGGTGCCGGCAGCTCCCCCAGCTCCGGCTGCTTCCCCTCCGTCTGTGGCACCTGTGGCACCGGCGTCCAGGGCTGCCAGGAGGAGCTGGAGGGAGCCTTGCACAGGGCTCTGCGCTCCTCCACTGCTGGCCGCGGCTGGGAAAGGGCTGAGGAGCCCCCGGGCCTGCTCAGAGAGGTGGATTTCACGAAGGACATCTCCTGCAAGGACAGAGAAGAGTGAGGCTGCCGGGCCTGGGTGTGCAATGCTGCCAGCAGCTTGCAGAGCTCACGGACTGGGCCCTGCCCATGACACTTTCTGCGAGGAGAGGAGCCCAAAGCAAAGGGAAGGGCTGAATCCCACAGCCTCTGCCATCGGTCAGGCTCTGGACTCATGCAGGCCACTTTGACAGCTGAATCTCACTTTTCCACGTTTTTCAAGGAAGCTTTTACAGTGACTGGCAAACCCAGAGAGGGCAGGCATCTCATCCCAGAATCAGTCTAACCAAGCACTTACACCATCCACTACATAAACACCTCGTACATTGGCATAAACTCCACTTGACACTAAATAAGAAGCAGAAAGGACATGACCTACCCTGGGGCGGGTTTTCAGGGCCTGGACTGCCCCCGTGATTGCCCGGATCCAGCTGTGCATGTCCTCGGGGCTGTCTGCCTGCAAACACACGAGTCCCAGTGAGGCTCTGCCGAGGCACTGGCTGTGCTGGCATTCCCAAGGTTCAGCTCTGCCTTTTCCTGCTCTCAAACAGCTCCTACTACAAAATAAGCCCATGGGAGAAGTGAACCCCCCACCTCATCTGTCACAGTCCTGTCTGCTGAGTTGACCAGTGAGGGGCTGTAGGGAACAGTCCATTTGATGAGAGCTGAACTTACTGCCCCCAAATTATCCGTGCCTTGGCTGCTCACCTGGATGTAGAAGGTTCTGGAGCTCGTTATGATTTCAAAGAGGTTGTCCCGCATCAGGAGGTCACTAGAAACAGTGAGAAAGAGACAATCACATCAGTAGCCATCGTGGAAGGGGAAAAAAAAATAAATCTGTGTTTATCCTTATCTCTGGGGTGTGCCAGGAAGAAACATATTGAAGGCAAACCTTGGATCTCATCAGGATTTCGAGAAGACTCCAGTTCCCCAGAGACCCTCAGCCACACACACTCCCCAGCTCTGCCATCAGCAGGCAAACCCCTGCCCTCCCCTGTCATAACCCACTGCATTCCTATCTCATTCTAAATGTCACCTTGCTATTACTTATTCGGAGTAAACAATTCAGAGATGCAATGTATCTTTACTTCAGCTGAAGAGGTTTGTTTTCTTAGGTCATTTTTCATTGCAGGTCTTCAAGTTATGGTGATTTTATCAGTGTTTGCTGCAATAACTTGTTCCCAAGACACTGCAGCCGCCTGGGCAAACACCTTGAGAGCTGGTTCCCACCAGCAGCCAGAGCTCCTGGAGCCAGCCTGGAGCCACAGGCAGGGAAACACGGACGGGAGCATTACCCAGATTTGACCAGGCACTCATGGGTCTTGCAAACATCCTTCAGGAGAATCGAGCGCAAGGGCTCCTTGTCCTGCAGAGGCAAGAGGAGATGGTGATGAGCCTGGGCTATGCCTCCCACAGAGGTCCCCACACCAGCACAGCAGTGGTGCCAGAGCTCTGCTCAGGGTGCCAGGCAGCTCACCTGCTCACACTTGTAGTAACTGATGGAAAACTCATCCAGAACAAAGTACCGCCGCTTCCAGCTCTTCCTCTGGAAAACAGGAGGAAACTGCTCGACGCTGGGCTCCGCCACTCTCCCTTACCCACTCCATCATGGTCCTGCACCCAGGGTGTCCCCGGAGCACCCACAGCCCACGGGGCAGCAGCACCAACCCCGGCACTCACCACGTTCCCCTGCTTCACACAGAAGCCGCTCTTGAGCACGGGGGGTCCCGCAGGTGGCTTGATGGCCGAGGGGGGGATGTAGCTCTGCGAGCGCCGCAGCAGAGGGTGGGCGGCCGCCTCGCTGCCCTCTCCTCCTCCATCCCCACCGTTCTGCAAAACGGAGAGAAGAGTCACTGGGAGCAGGGAGGGGGAATTCCCTGCTGGGAAACAGGGCACCCAGCTGCAGGGAAAAGCCACCTGATGCAAGCCCCGAGCACAGTGTGTGAGCCAAGGGCTAATGGCAGTGCTGGACACAGGCAGGGAATGAACCGGAGTCCAGAGCTGATGTTCTGTCATTGTGGGCAGCTTTCCAGGCTGCTGTCTCGATACTATTCACCTTTTTGGCAACCATGTGTTAAAAACAACGTTAAGAAATCAGAAAGGCTACAGAAAAACAATCTGAGGGCTGAAGAAAATCCCTTGAAGGAGGGGAGTCAAAGAAGATCATCTGCTTGGCTCATCATGCTCAGAGAGATGACTCAACCACACCACTGAAGGTATGAGAACAAGAACCACCAGACGAAACCAAGTTAGAATGCAGCAATGCTTTCCAGTGGGAGAAGGCAATATATCATGGGAATAAACGGCTCAGAAAAGCCGTGAAGTCACCAATGCACATTTTCAGAGCCAAATTCTCCCAAAGACACTGGGGTACTCGGAGTTCAGGAAGAGAAGCTGTGCCTCCTCTGGCCCCGAGCTGTTTCTCCCCAAGTCTAATGCTCGCTGCTCCAAGCAGGGAGGGGCTACAGTCGTGGTCATGTGCCCAGTACCCACCCCTGGCTCCCCCAGAGTATGTCCCAGAGCACCCCAAGGGGCGGATCCTGCCCCGCCGCCAGCAGTGCCCTCCCTTCCCCCCAGCAGCAGAGAGGATGACTGAGATGAAACATCTGCTGCACTCAGCTCCTTCCCCATCCCTCCAACCCCTTCCTCCTGCTCGGCTGAGGTTTAAGCATTGCCATGGCAGCGGGGTGGCCCTGGCCACCGTCAGCCTTATATGGCCCCGTGCCGGTGAGACTGCCGGTGCGGTTAAGCCGGCGGCCTGCACACCCTGTGCCTTCCAGCACCTTCCAGAGCTGCTCTGGCGTCCCCAGGACAGACAAAAAAAAAGTGCCATCCAGCCCCTCTGGAGAGCAGCAGAGCAAAGCTCTGGCTCACTGGGATGGGGACATTGCCTGCACCCCCCGCCTGGGGCTGTGCCAGCTCTGCCGGGCGTCACAATGTGGTGTCCAAGCCCGGAGGTGGGGACACTCCTGCAACAGGGAGTGTCACACCAGGAGCTGGGGTGGTGCCTCTGGCGTGTTTGGGGGTGCAGCTGGAGCACGGGGCTCTCCGCTGTACCCAGAGCAGCACCAGCCTGCTGGGGCACAGCCAGGAAACCACGGAGCCACTCAGGAAGCTGCAGCAGGGGAATGGCTATTTCACACAGAGAAAGAAGCAAGTGCTGGCAAATATTCTGGCAGCTGATGCACCACTTCCAAAAAAACCCCTGTGCACCCCACACTCCTCCACACCCTGCCAAATCCTGCGGCCAGGGAAGTGTTAAAAGCACCCGCCAGCAGAAACCGCTGCAATGATCTAATTCTCTGCTCTATTTTCAGTGCTGCCGCTGATAAGAGCTGAAGTGAGACCCAGAGCTGGACAAGTGCCCAAAGGTGGCCACGTGCACCCCCATCCACAGGCCAGTGAAGGGGGTGCAGGGACACAACAAGCAGTGCCTGGGACAGGCCAGACCCTCTGGCTGCTCTGGTGAGGGACAGCAACACGGGGTCCCCCAAATCCTGCCCCAGGCACCTCGAGGCAGGATGTGGTCCCAGGATGAGTGGGTGGATGGCGATGGCAACAAAGCTGAGCAGATTCGTGGCCTCCTCCTCCTCACACCCCCTCATCTCATGTCACCTCAGGGCAAGACAAAGCAGAGGTGCCACGGGGTGCTCAGAGCATCCATTTATACCCCCAGTGAGAAGGGTTTGCAGGCATCATGCTGGTTTTCAGAAACAAGAGTGCAAACCAACTCACCTGGTTGATGGAGATGGGTGTGTGGACCACCACCCCTCCAACAATCTCGGTTTTGTAAGCCACCTGAGGCTTCCTCTCCTGGGCCTGGGGGACCACTGGAGGCTTTGCAATCTCTGTGGCTGGTGGGATGCTGCCGCCCTTTGGCACCTGTGGGGGAAAGAAAGGGATGAGGGGCACAGGGTGACCATGCAGGGCAGCCCTACACCAGCACCAGGCACACCCATCTCTGTCTCATATAACAACATCCCTTCAAAAAATAACACCTGAACAAGCACCCCAGGTAGGGAGGGTGTGGGATCCCCTGGGCAGCTCGCAGGAGGCACCCAGATGGGAGATGAGAGGTGCTGAATGATTGAGCACCATCTCACAGGCGCCTGTGATTTCGCCTCTGCAGCTCAGTGCGTTTGTGGGACACTTGCTCTTTTAATTGTCCCCGCTCCACTTACAGCCAGGCTTAATGAGAAGCGAGGAGCTGGGTCTGGCTAATGAGGCTGAGCCACACACCCACGGGTGAAGCACCTCAGCACCAGCCTGGCTGTGACCCCGCCATGAGCCACCCCGCACTCCTGGGGCACAGGCTGTGCTGTGGGGACACGGCTCCCACCACTGCAATCTTCCCTTTCCCACCTCCCAGCTCCTTCCCTCTGGCACCTGGCTCTGGACAGAAAGGCGAGTTTCCAACTTTCCCTTCTTGAGCCTGCACTTCCCTTAATGCCATTAGCGAGGTCACTGTCTCCAACCCGCTCTCCTGCCTTGCCCCTGAAGCAGGGCAGCACGGCAGTGTCACCCACATCCTGGTAGCCCAGCGTTTCCCAGCCAGCCCACGACAACTCCCTGCAGGGCTGGATGAGCCGGTCGGCCAGCTGGGACGCAGCCAGAGTTGGGAAGGGCTAGCCAGCATCAGGGTATGGAAATCACCACAGTTTCTTGCAGAAGGCAAAAGATGTATCATCCTCCCGTCACCCCAGCTCTCACCTCCATCAGCCTGGGAGACTCTCAGCCCTCCCCAGGCAGCAACCCCAGAGGAAACCACGCTGATGGTACAGCCAGACACACCCTGGGCAGGCTCTGGCTACAGCTCTACCCCTCTGTGGAGGTGAAGGTTGTAACCAATATCACCTGGACCCAGAAAGAGAAGCTCTGGCGGCTGCAGGCACAGAAGTTGTCACACAATGTGTTCACAGACAAAAAATGGTAATACAAGCCAGTTCTGGCCTTGCAGATGAATTTCCCACAGAGGCTTCAACATGAGGATTTAAAAAAAAAAAAAAGCAAACTCCTCTGACAGGCCCCAATCCTAAACTATTTACCATGGTTTTTTCCTTACATTTAGTTGACACACCATAAGCAACACCCATCAGCACATGACACAGCAGAGCTGCTCACACAAAGCATTGGCCCCACTCCTTACTGCAGCCCAGCACAAACCCCCAACCCCTTCCCAGGGACCCTCCCCATCCTGGAGCTCCCAACCCCGAACCCCCAGTGCAGGCACTGCCAGCTCAGCATCACCCCCATCCTGCAGACGGGGCTCCCATTAGGGAGGGGGGGAGGGAGCGCATCACCCATTGCCGCGAGCTCCGGGCAGCTGCAGAGCACAGACTCTGCGAGGTACCGGGTCAGTGACCATTACCTCACGGCTCTCTGAACACACCAGTAAATGAGAGGAGACTGCAGACAACCCCCTCTGGAAGCAGGCACAGCCCGCCTCGCCATTCCCCACAGCGCAGGGCATTCGCTGCGCCTCGTCACAAGACTCGGCACTTCAGGAAGAATAAATATTGAGTAAATAAGTTATTGAAGCACAAGAAAGACACCCTTTGACAGCCACAGTGAGGAGCTGGCGGGTCTGGATCCCAGCCAGCAGGAGCAACAGGAGGGAGAGGGCCGCGGAGCAGGCGGGGATGGGGACAGCCGCTATCCCCCACAGCTGGGCTAGGAGGGCAAAGAAAGACACACCAGTAAACCACAACCAGGAGGATCCCTGGGGATGGTGTAGGGGACATCTGAGGAGAGCACTAAGCGACTTACCGTGATCTTACTGGCCCGGTTCAGTGCCTCCACCCAGTCCTGAAGATCCTTCTGATCGCTGGCTTGCAAGAAATAGCGCTGGGATAGAGCATTGATAACTGCCGGGGAAGGGAAGGACAAGGAGAGTTGGCAGTCAGGATGGTTCACGGGGCAGGTCGCCACGCTGCAGCCTTCCTGTGGCAGGGTGCCCCCTCACAGAGCCCGCCCAGGCTCCCTCTCACTCACCAAAGCAGAATGGAGTTTTCGGCTTCTGTTTTGGGGTGGCGATGCTAACCTGCGACAGAGCAAATCAGGGAAAAAAATCAGAAGTTTCCATCCACCCATCCCTCTGCGTACCACCGCTGGGCACTGCGCCCAGACTGGGCCCTGCCACCCTGGGCAAGACCCCCGAGCAGGACTCGCCATGCCCACGAGGACAACGTGAGCTGCAGCACAGCTGTGCCAGCTGTTGAGAACTGGCCCACGTCAGAGTAACACTGACCACACGCAGCAGCAGGCACGGGGTCCTAGGGGAAGGTCAGCACAGAACCAGGGCTTTCATCCCCTGTGTGCCCCCCTGGCACAGGCTTCACTGCACAGCAGAGGACAGAAAGCTTTCAAAGGTCCTGAAAACACGAGTTCTTCTGGATTAACACAGTTGCTCTTGTCAGCAATTAAGAAAATTGAGGGAAAATAGCAGTGGTTTCTCCCTAAAGAGTAAGAATCATTTATATAAGAATAATATTCCTTGGGGCTCCAAGCACAGCATTCATGGAGTATTTACTCTGACAGGCCTTCTCCTTCGGAGCCAGTCTATAATGCTTTAAATATGTTTTCTCAAGCAAACCTCCATTTTTCTGGTATATTTACTGTTGGTAGTTCCAGCTGCTGGCAGAACCCAACCCGGCAGTTTGTGACCAAATGCTGTCCCGCAGCAATTTTCACTTAAACTAAAACCTATATAATTTGTAAGTGAGGCTCTTTCTGAAATGGGGAAGGCTCAGCCTCCCGGCGTTGCTTCATCTGTGCTTAATTTATAAATCATGATTCAGCAGGAACAGAGAGATCTGTCCAATTCTTTATCCGGCTCCAGGATAAAGCTGAGCTGAGCCCGGCGTGGCAGCCGGGAGCCCCTCACTCCCCCACAACAGCCGAGGGGCCACTTGCAGGAGGAGGACGGTGGAAGCTGGAGGACGGCTCCAGTCTCAGTCACCAGCCTTGAAACAGTTGTTGCTTATTGCGCTATTCCTGCCTACTCGCAGAGGCCAGATAACACTGCTAAGATACACAAAAGTGAGTTTACAGTCTTGTCCTTGAGGGCACTGCCCTCTGAGCACAGCGGAGAGCCCCTGGTGCACTACAGAGCCCATTGCCAGCTCTGCCCAGCTCACTCTGACACCACGCTCCCGTCCCCACTTGTCTTTGGCTACCCCATGTCCCATGTCCTTCCCCATGGCACAACAGTTCCTCTTCCTCCTGCAACACAACCTCGCATCCCATCTCTCCCCAGTCCACGGGTGAAAGGGAACACGAAGCCAGTGCTGGGATCCCTGTGCTCTGGGGACACTCACTGTGGGCTTCCCACAGCCCTGCACAGGCTCCATCCCAGGAAGGGTGTCACGAGCTCAGGCAAGGCCAGGACCCGGGCTTGGGTGCTCCCAGGGCAAACCATTGCCTCTCCCAGGAATGCTGCATGGATAAGGGGAAAAGAGGGAGCATTCACCTTCCCTCTGCCCCACCCCAACATTACCTTGGAGATATAGGTCAGCTGCAGAGATCCGACAGCACCTGCTCCGATGGCCAGGTTCTGCAACACATGGAATGAGTAATGGGAGGTAAATGACAGGGAGAAGGTGGCAGGGGCAAGCCAAGCTGTCATTTCATGTCCTCGGGGTCAGGCAGCAGCCACAGCAGCTGTGCTGCTGCACTTGGCCACTTCCTTCCCTGTGCACCTGGTTCAGCTCAGACCCCACACCAGCAGCAAGACTGGCCCTGCTGTGCTGCACACCAGCACCATCCCCACCTCAGGACAGTTCTAGAAACCACAGAGGTCACAGAGGGGCTGGAGCCTGCCTGTGGTCACACTCAGCCACAGAACACCCCAACAGCAGGCAGTGACCTACAGGGACACGGAGGAGATGCCTCCATCAGGCCGGATGTGCCAACAGACTCACTGACAACTTTCACAGACGTGCGCAGCACATGAGCCTACCTGAGGGTTGTCCATGTACCACAGCAGGTGGTTGGCCTGGGTGTCCAGGATGAAATACCTCCGCAGAAACTTGCCACAGGTTTCATTTTCTTCAATGTCCAGGAACCCACAGATACGGTTTTGTCGGTCCAGGTACGGCATGCCGGGCTCCTTCTGGCATCACCCTGGGAGTGGGAACAGGCAGGGAGAAGTGGGTGCTCTGACCCCACAGGGAGTTGCTCTCATACCCACTGCCATCCCAGCCCATTGGAGCCAGATGTGCCCAGATGCCAGCGCAGTCGCTCAGCCACATCTGAGAGGGAGAGGGAAGGAACAACCTACCAACCCACCACTTCCAATACCGAGAGCCACCAATGTCCACGAGAGAGGACAAAGTAGCCACAAAGCACATGACACAAGACAACAGATCCCTGGGAATCATGGCAAAAAAATAATCTTGAAGCAGACTGCGCACTAGAGAGAGCCCAAACACACTCCCAGGAAATGGGAAACAATCTGCAACTCCAGCAGAAAATCTGTGCAGCCAGGGTGCAGAGTCAGCAGGGAAAACAATGCCCCACCACAGCGGGGCCATGCCTTGTCCCCACGGCACTGCTCCCCAGCTGGGGTGAGCCAGGTTTCCTTCAAGCCCCACTCTGCTGCAGCAGGAACCCCGTCACTTCCCGCCCCGCGTGGTGAGTGGAAGCAGCACTGAGAGCCACGGGCGGGCAGGACACATCCCACCACCCGGACAGCCCCTGCAGGGAAGGGATGGGGAAGGCAGTTACCCAAAGGATGCGAGCAAACACGGTGCGGTCTGTCTGGCACGAGAGGGGTGATGGTGCAGGTGCCAGAAGCAGAGCTACACAAATAAAAGACCTCATGCAGAAAAGGAGGAAATACTATTTTAGAGCTGCAGTGGAGTGGGGCTTGGGGAGGCAAGGGTTGTGCAAGAGCTGGGGTGCAGCTGCAAAGGTAGAGGAGGCAGAAAACAAGTCAACCGGCTGCCAGGATCTCAATTTATCATCAGCGTTTCAGAGATGGGTATCGGGGCTTGGCTCACAGGGTACCATGCTGCTGCAGGGGGAGAGGGTGTTCTAGGCTAACACGGGTGCCTCAGTGACAAGGTTTATGTGGGCACTTCGTGTCTCTCTGCTTTTTTGTGGGGTTATTTTTGTGGTGGGGAAGTACGCGACAAACCAATTCCCAGGTGCCTTGAACCACACCAACGCACTCAGACCCAGCCTCATAAACTCTCTCTTCCTCCTGTTGATAATAATTTAAGTCTAGAGATTTCTGCTTAGGAGAGGGATGAGGAAGAGAAGAGCCTGCCACAGGCAGTGCAGGGATGAGCCCTGAGCCCCCAGCCCCATGGGTCACCTCATGGAACACCCTAGGTCCCTCCACTGCCATCCTTCACTACCATGGGCTCCTCTGGGAACCCACAAAACAGCTCAGCCCTTCTGGGCATACTGACCTCAGGTTGCACTTGAATGTGCACAAACCTCTGGGCAGAGGAAATGGGGATTGCCCCACACTCTGCCCCCAGATAGCCAGGTTCCTGTCCCCACATGTCCCACTGCCCACAGGACACAAATGGTCTGTCTTCTTGGGGCCGCTAAGAACTGCACTTTTCCATAAGAAAAGGATAAAAGTAGCATCTCCAGTTCTGATAACATCTGGGTTCCCCTGCTCAGGAACTCCAAGAAGGCCAGAAAATGCCCAATTTGCACCAACACTGACTATTTATACAGCACTTTGCAAATTCCAAGTCATAAGTATTTCTATGTGAGACCCAAACAGAAAAGGAGCATCATTTAAAGTGTGGATGAGCCCCTGAAGGTCTCAGAGTGAGGAGAGCTTTAGCTTCAGAGGATGTCCTGTATAGAAACATGATGGACATAACACTGACACTGGGAGCTACAATTTATGCACGAGGCTCACGCCTGATCCAGAGAGGTTGATCTGCCATCCAACAACTACATGAATTTTCCAAGCATTACACTGAATCCAATCCTCAGGAGCTCGTTACCAGATCCCCTTGATGAATGTATATGCCATTTCCTAGCGAAGTACATCACACACTTCCAGGACTCTTTCCTACCTCTGAAGCAACCAACTTCCCAGCTTTTTCAGTCACCATGTCCCACCAAAAAAAGACACCCCTTTCCTGACTCAGTGAGCTGGCAAGCAGCTGATGTACAGAAAAAGGTTTACAGCAAAACCACCCCCTCGCCTACCTCCTGAGATACAGGGATGTGCTTCTCCAGGAGAGGCAGGAGGTGCAGGGTTCACGCAGCACCCAAGTCCCCTCTGCAGCCACGGGTGGCTCAGAGGCCTCATGTGCAGAGACACAGCCAGACTTTCCGGGAAGCAGCCCAGGACAGCAGCGCTCCACTGCACCGTCACGGCTGCCTGTGCCCTGCTCTGTCCTGCTCCCAGCACAGCCACAGGAGCGACCCAGGGACACTCCACAGCAGGAAAACCCGAGGCTACCCGAGACTGGACATGTGGAGCATCACAGCTGCACCGCCAGAGTCATCTCAGCGCCTCACTTCACAGCACCCACCACATCTGCGGGCAGCCACAGCGGCAGCCTCCTCCCCCTCCTGTCTCACGCCTGTCTGCCCGAGCTGCCCTGGTACTGGCTGGGGTGCAGGACGACGGGGAGCTGCGATGCCCAGTGCCCCATTGCCCCACGCAGCTGAGCCGCAGCAGCGCCGCTTCCTCCTACCTGCTCCTGCAGAGGAGCTCCGAGAGCTCGAGCTGCGACCTCTGTCCCGACCCACAAGACAGATGGGGTAGGCAGAGCCCAGCAACTCGCTCCTGCTAATTTCCAGACATTTGCCTTAATGAAATGATTAACCTGTTTGGAGCAGGCAGGGGGCAGCCAGGATACAGCTCTTCATCTGGCCACAAAGAGTCGAATAGCTGCGGATCCCTGATCGCCGCCGCACGTTTGCCTCCAGCCTCACAGGCTCTCAGCGGGGATAGTGCCCGCAGTACTCCCGGAGCTCCTCCGGGGACCCCTCTGCTCCTCAAAGCCCGTCCGTCCCGGCAGAGCCCCCCTCGCTGCCTCCCACTCTCCCGTCCCCGACCCCTCGCTGCAGCCACCGCCGGGCAGAAGCCGCTCGCACCGGGGAGGGCTCGATCCCCAGCCCGGGCACGGACGGTCCAGCTGCAGGGACCGGAGTTACCGCCACATCCCGGGACCGTGGGACCAGCTCTGGGGCCGCCTCCCCCGCCCGCTCTCGCCGTCGGGAGCACCGACACCTCCGGCTGCCCCCGAGGGAGCGCAGGGAGCCGGGCTCAGGATGCGGACGGGGCAGCCGGGGCTCCCAGCCCGCCCCGCGGGGTCCCCTCGAGAAGCGTCCGAGAGCGAACGCTGCCCACGGGGCGGCTCCGCGGACACGCGTGTCCCCCTCGCCNCTGCAGGAGCTGCGCACGCCGGGCGGCGGCGGGAGGAGGGCGGGCGAGCGGTGGAGGGGGTGTGCCCCTGGCTCCGCCGTCGCCTCTTTCCGGGTTAATTACGTCTGTCATTAGCAAACCCGGCCCCGGATGTGAGTGCGGGGCGGCTCCGCGGGGCCGTGGGTCGCTGTCCCCCCGTGCCATCGCCGTGCGACTGTGTCGCTCCCGCGCACCTGACGCGCCCCGGGGAGTGATGGGGACCAGTGTGGTGCGGGTCCCCTGCATCCCCTAAGGCCATCCAGCTCCAGGCTCGGGTCCTTCCCGGTGAATCCCCCCAGACCCGACACAAAACCGCTCAGCGCGTGCTGGACCCTGGCACTGATGGAGCTGAGCTGCCCGGTTTGGGTCGCGGTTCTTGCAGGAGCATCCCTTGGGAAAGCTGCGGCTGGAGTTCGGGGTGGATTTAGGGAGCTGGAAACACCCGCTGCCCCCCGTGCCGCCCGGGGGAAGCCCCGTCTTACTCTCCGGAGCTGCATCTGGTCCCGAAGCACTTTCTCCCGGCGTGGGCGAAACCGATTCTAGTGCTGCCGCTGCCGAGGGCTCACAGACACCCGCAACCCTTCTCCGTCCCATCCGTGTCCTTCCCACTGCTGGCTGCTCTGCCCGCTCTCAGTATCCTCGCTGGAGCTCCCGAGCCCTGCCCTGACACTACTGCCTCCCCCTCTCGCCATCCCTTCCTTTGCAAAGACTAAACTGTTCCACGGAGTATTTTTATACCGGCACATCTCTCGCAACCCTTGTGACCCGCCGGAGCCTGAGGCAGCGCCGTGTTCTGTGCCCGGTCACACGGCAGCGAGTCACGCTGCCGCCCTCCCTCCATTCAGAGAGCCTGGGAGTTCTCTTGGATTTTCCAATGTGTTTTTCTGCTGTGGTCTGTCAGGGGTTGCAAACACGCCCTGGAACTCGCCGAGACACCCCATTAGCTGAGGCAGGAGCATGAGGGGAGTCCCAGGGCACATCTCAGGACCACCAGCACTCAGAGCTAACTGCAGGACAACATCTTTCACGTGCCCTGGAGA